>APFE031206998.1:2580-45706 GCA_000404065.3 Pinus taeda | reverse complement strand
GAAGTGTGTGCACTGGGGTACGCACCCCATGAATGGGTAACCCGCGTATTTGGACGCGGTCCCTGCATAGTATACCTGTGGGTACGCACCTCCTGAATTGTTCTCCTGCGTACTTCTTTATTTTCATCAAAATGAGAGCCATGCCATGGGTGTTGCCATCAAGTACAACATCTGAAACATATAATCATACCAGAACCATAATGCCAACATGCTAATGCATCTAATAGAGCTATAGGAGAAACTCTAGGCTAGATAGATGACAAGTTTCGTTATCCCATTTACTTCATGAGCAAAAATTTATCCAAGGCTAAATTGAACTACACTATGACTGAAAAAAAGAGCTCATAGCTGTTGTCCATTCCTTGAAAAAGTTTAGACACTACATCAATGGTTACCAGAACTTTGTACATACTAACCATGCTGCTATCAAATTTTTTATGAACAAGCCTGATTTGAATGCCATAATCATGATGGTTTCTTTTATTACAATGGTTTGATCTAACTATCATTGATAAGCCTGGTAGAGAAAATGTAGTTGCAATTTTTTTGTTTAAAATTTCTTTTCCTGCAAGTGAGGAAGGAATGGTTGATGATCATATTCCAAATGAGTGTTTATTTTCTATTCAAGTTCTCCCTCTATGTTTTTCTAACGTACCCAACTACCTAGTGGCTACATAGTTCCCTCCAAATCTGTCCTCCAAGGAAAAAAGAAGAATTTTAAGAAAGCGTGCCCCATTCACTTGGATTAGGAACAATCTCTTCAAGCTAGCCCTAGATCAAATTTTGGGGAGATGTGTCAGGGAGGAGGAAGTATTTGAAATCCTTCTAGCCTATCATGATGGGCCTTGTGGAGGTCACTTTGTAGCCAAGAGGATAGCGTTCAAGGTACTAAATCTAGCTACTAGTGGCCCACTCTCCCCTAATATACAAGAAGATACACCAGCTGATGTGATGATTTTCGGAGAATGGGGAAACCTACTCCCAAGGATGAAATTCCTCTACAACCTTAGGTGACTCTAAATCCATTTGACAAGTGGGGCATCAATTTCATTGGGCCCATTGATCCACCATCACGGTAGAAAAGTACATAATTGTATGCCTTGATTATTTGACAAAGTGGGCTAAGACCAAGGCTGTCAAGGTAGAAATAGAAGAGAAAGTGGTTGATTTCTTAAGGGAGAAAGTATTTTGCAAGTTTGGGTAACCTAGAGAACTAGTCGCTGATCAAGGATCTTAATTCACATCACACCTCATTGAGAATTTGTTGAGGAAAAATAAGATCAAACATTAGAATTCAACTACTTATCATCATCAAGCCAATGTACAAGTAGAGGTTACTAATAGAGCATTGGAAAGCATCCTCATAAAGGTTGTGAGAAGCAGCAGAAAATATTGGGCTCACAGACTAGTGGAGGCCACATGGGCCTATAATACAACCTGGAAGACAACCACTGCCTTCACCCCTTATGACTTGGTTTATGGAAAGAAAGCTATGTTGTCCATTGAGCTTGACTAAAACACTTTGAGAATGGTAGCACAATTGGATTTGGATGTTACAAAGGAACAATAGGAGAGGTTTCTCTAGCTCAATGGTTTGGATGAATTCAGAATGAAGGCCCTCCTACACACTCAAGTTATTCAATTACAAAGAAAGGTTTGGCATGACAAAAACATCAAGGGAAAAGTTTTTAAAGAAGGAGATTGGGCTTTGCTATATGACTCTAGGTTCAAGGACTTCAAAGGAAAATTGATGACCAGGTGGTTCAGCCCATATTTGATAAAAAATTTGTGACGATGTGGTTATGCAAATCATGGCCTTTGATGAAGAAGGTATCCCCTTTCTTGTCAATGGGTACAAATTGAAAGCCTATAAAAGGCCTCTATCATAGGAGGACTTCATCAGTACCATCAATAAGGAAGTGTATCAACTTCCAGCTCACCGAATTCTTGAAGACTATTTTTATTTTTGAAAAAAAAGGGAAAAAATAAAAACAATAAGGGACCTAGGTGAAAACCTCTATGAGGCACTCGAGCCAAACTCTTGGGTTGAAAACTTCCTTAAGTCATCCCAGGAGTGAAAAAAGGAAAATAAAAAGATCCTTGGATGAAAACCTCCATTGAGGTGCCGAGGGTAGGAAAATAGGTTGAAATCCTCCTTTTGGGTGACCCGCGTGTCTTTAAAAAAAGAAGATGAGAAAGATAAAAAGTAAAAAACAAAAATGCCATGGCAGAGACCTCAAACCTACTCACTAATAAAATTCTGGGATTTTGTATATTTTTGAAGACAACAGATGACTAAGAGTTCCAGGCACAACAAGCCAAAGCATCACCTCAATTCTTCCTCCACCCACTTCATTTCATGCATTCCTACCATGTCCCCATCATCCATCTCCACTTTCAGGCATCAAAAGCCATTTTTTGAGTAGTTTTCTACATTTCTACAAGATGTCCTGTAGCTGCTATAGGAAGATCATGTGACATTATAGGATGTCCTGAAATACTACATGAAAGTGGTCCCAATTAGAAAACAATGATGCAGGCATATTCTAGGTTGAAAAAAAGGACACCACACCTCACCATCTCTCACCCAACATCAACTCATGTCCATACATGACCCTGTCTCCATAAAAATAAAAACACAAGAAAACGCCAAAAACAATACAAAAAAAGGGAGAATCCAGAGGACATGTCATCATTGGCCTCATCCATCCATCACTCCATCTACTTCACCACCATTTCTTAACTCTTACACTGCCACCCAACTTCCCTCTAAGTGAAGAAAACAAAAGATACTGAAGGAAAGGAAACTGCAAGGTTTCCTGTAGCAGCTACAAGAACTCTTGTTGCAGCCTGTGCTATGACTCCAACAAGCCTAAGATGCAGTATCCTTCACCACCAATGAAAATAGAGAGATCTAGCATCACTTTTTACTCCTATCCAGAGATTAGCAACAACAGCAAGGATACCAAGTGCCTACACACAGGAAACAACAAGTAGACAACTACAGCAACAAGAAAAATCAACAAAAAAGTGACCAAAGAAGAGTACTTACCTGAACAAGAAGCACAACAAGGTCATCCTCCAACGTGCATCAACCAGCAAAGGTAGGCATAGGTATGGCACCTCATCCAAACTCTTCCCTAAGTAATAATATGATAAAAGTGTAGGAATGTGAAAAAGTTCTTTTTTATAAGCTGGAGGTGGCTAGTTAACGTGGCCACCCTCAGCTTGAAGACAAAAAGTAAACTCCCTGTTAGCATGCCACATTGGAATGTCACGTCAAGGAGCACCAATAAAAATGTTGGTTGATTTAGTTATGTGAGAGTGTGTGATAATTATGAGGGGAGATTTCATGATCATCAACGGTCCCAATGAGGAAATCTTGTACCATTGCCAACCAACACAACGTTCCAAGAAATCAACCATAAATAACAAAAATTCCAAAATTTTATACAAAAAAATTTCATTTTGAGATCAAAGAAACTAGGACCACCTTGGAGAGCCATCGAGTAAGAAAACCCTGTTTTGTCCACCCTATACGAAGTAGAGCTGCAAGAACTACATGAAACTACAGGAAGCTCAGGGAGCTATAGGAAGCACTGGAATTTCATTAGAAATTTGGAAGGGGATGCCTAGGGTGAAGCTGGTCAACAATTCTCATCAGCCAATCCATCATAGTGAAAGTTAGGTTGCCCATATCTCTTATGTTTTTGACTTGATAACTAGGGAAGGGAAAAAGGACAAGTCTAAAATGTTTTAGT
This sequence comes from Pinus taeda, assembly GCA_000404065.3. Lineage (NCBI taxonomy): Eukaryota > Viridiplantae > Streptophyta > Pinopsida > Pinales > Pinaceae > Pinus > Pinus taeda. The sequence continues at coordinate 41,945 of APFE031206998.1, read as the reverse complement.
AATTAAAGTGGGCCTAGGGTTTAGGCATATTTTTGTGAAGTTTAAAGATAATAGTGTGGATATAGGAAAGGGTAAAAATTGCAATCATCGACCAAAAATTCTAAACTCTCAACCACCCTGAGCTCACACTAAGGCTAGCCTACAAAGCCTCCTATAGTCAATTAACTAGAGAAGAGAAATGTAAGTAAGGATCAACAAAAGCGAACCCGCAGAGACATCTAGGATCCACCTTCACTACCCTCTCGTAGATATATTTAGGAGGCATCACTGCTTAGGATTCTTTGAGTTTCTCAGAGGGTAAAATGATGAAATAGCTAAGGAATTTTTCATGCCACTGAACCCTCAGGCTAGAACCAGTGCTACTACTGTGGTGAGGGGGATGTCAATTACAATCAACCCTAAGGTGATTAGCAGAGTCACCACACTTCCTCAAGGGGTGCAATGGAGAAAGGAGGATAAGGCTAGAAGTATTTTTTTTAAGAAATTTTTTTTCCTAGATGACGAAGATCCAATTGAGGATAAAAATGGGGTCAGAAGGGAGAGCCTTCCCTATCCTTGGAATGGGGTGAGCTACCACATTCTCAAATACATTTGTTGTGAAGCGAGGCTCAGTATAGTCTATGGTTACCAATTTAGACTCCTCCGTGAGTTGAGATTTTGAGAGGAGCTACCCATAAACCAAAGGCCCAATGTGCCTTATTTCCTATTGCATTCAATGATAGACATGATCCAAAAGGTACAAGAAGGGAAACATCAACAATCAGAACATCATGGACTCATTAAGCTAATACAAGAGGATTCCTTGAGCCAATTAAGAACTCATATTCTATGGTCCACATTTAGAGACATGGACAGAGAGGCTATAATTGAAATCTAAGCCCTTGAATATGATAGGGGCCTAGCCTCTAGTGGTGAAGAGGAGGCAGAGGAAGAAGAAGAAGAAGAAGAAGAAGAATAAGAAGAAGAAGAAGAAGAAGAGGAGGAAAAAAAAGAAGAGGAGGCAGAAGAATAAGAAGAGGAAGAGAAAAAGGAAGAGGAAAGCCTTAAGGAACATACCAAAGAAGGGGAGAAATCTCCAAGGTTGACCCATGAGCCCACTGAGAAGGATACAATTGATTCCTTGACTTTCCTAAGCACACCCATCAAGTCAAAAGGGAAAAGATAGACGCAGACTCCCCTTTATTTCAAAACAAGAAGAAGCACCTAAATCAGGCAAGGGAGGCCACAAACACCCAGAAGGATTCCCATAATAATTGAAGAGTCGCCAAAAAAATAGGAAGAACTAGTCTCCTTGGGAATGAAAGTTGAAGAGGACACATCAAAACGAGCTACCCCAAAGGATCCCATCACCTATGTTAGGAATCCTTTCACTAGGTCAACATCGACAAAGCAAGAGAAGGCACCTGTGACAACAACACAGAGAGGAAAAATCCTTCTACAGGAAACTCTATCAGTCCTACAGGAAAGGCATAAAAATCTACAAGAAGGATAGCAGGGGCAGAGGGAAGGTAAGGAAGAAACACCACAAGTGCAAGAGGGGCATCTTCTCCAAAAACGTCTGAGGGGGATTCCAAGAGCTGCAGGAGCCTAGCCCACAACTAAATATAAGCTCTTAATACAACTTCATTGAGGGAGGTAGAGTAATACCACAAAAATTTGCAAGCCCTCTCATCTTATAGCTTGAGAAAGAAATAGGAAGGACACATCACTGGATGCAAATTTCCAAGTCAAAGAAGGTAGAATATGTGGGCCATATGGAACAAAAAATCTTAGAGATGGGTAGGGAGTTGAGTGAGATGAGATACAGGGAATACATTATGAGATCCAAACTATAGGTAGAAAACACATGCCTAAGGAAGTAGTTGCAGGAAAAAGAGAGCCAATTAGCCACCATGGCAATCCACTCCATGGAGGAACTTCAGTACAGGATGCCATCAAGATCGTATGCACTATACCTCAAGCATCAATGGTTGAAATTTAAGATCGAGACACTAGCACAAATGGGGACTATGCATTTCCAAGACTACAGACAATTAATTGAACTATGTGATAAAAGAACCCTAGAAGATAAGGCCAAGATATCTGAATTTTGCCTACACAACTTGGCCTTAACAAATTTGAATTTTTGGGAACCTAATGCAAAGTTGAGGGATTTACAACTAATAGCCCTTGAATCATAGATGATTCATGAGGAGTCCAGGGCTAAGGAAGTGAAGAGAATACTGGAAAAAGAAGAAGGGAAGCCCCTTTACATCAAAGAAGAACAGATAAATTCCATGACTTTCATTAGCAGCCACAACATCATCTCCAATGATGCCCAAATTGCACCAAGATAACTAACTACACAAGAACAGGCCATCACCCACTTTGAAAACACCTTGAGGTTGCTGGGAAAGGAAAGCCAACAAGCATGCCAAAAGAGATGGAGCAACCTACAAAACAATCTAAGGATCAGAGAGTACCATTCCCCTAAGAGTTTGAGGAATGCACTAGAAGGGACCCCATTGTATAAGAATTCCATGCAGAAACCAAAAATCAATTAGATTGGTTTGAAACTTAGTCCACCCTTGTTGTTGGGTTCGTTTTAAGGTAGGAAGGAAGAGGAGGAAAGAACGAAGTGGGAAAAAATAGAGAAACTTGGAGGGTTCTATCCTAAAGTGGAAACTCCATCAATAGAGACCTTAGATGTTACAGAGGCCATAAGAGCTATGAAAGATATGGACATAGACTAAGTTTCTCAAAGGATGAGCAACACATTTAGTAGGGGAATCCCACTCTCTGACTTATTAAAATCAACTTTTCTCACATTTATTTACATATTTTATTATATTTTTCTTAGTGAGAAGGGTAAAGGTGAGATGTTATGTCATGTGGAATAATATGCATTAATTTCAGGAATTGGAGCAATTTTGGGCTTATTTAAGTGAAGGAACTTGAAGTGAACAAGAAAGAGGTATTTTAGGAGATTTTTCTCCGTCCTTAACTTCTCAAATCATTTGAAGATTCCTCCACCATATCTCATCAGCTCAAAGTTGCAAGCAGCCAAGCCAACCGAGTTCATTGGAAGCCAAGCCAATGACAGTGAAGACAAGTCATTCTCTATTTTTAGAGCCATGTCTTCCTAATTATTAGGAATGTGTTGGTAGCTTCAGTTTGTATAAATAAGAAGGCCAAGGGCCTCATTAGGATTTGAATTTTTGTTGTATCGAAGAGGAAATTTAGAGATGAAACATTGTAACTATTAATTTTTTGTTGTATTTGACATTTTGTTTATAATGAGAAGGTTTACCTTGATCCAGCACTGAGTTGACTCAGCTCTTGGGTTAGGGCCCAACCCTATCAACAGAGGTTCCTATTTCTGTACATGTATTCTTAGATTAAAATCATACTTAGTTGCTGAGCTTCTTTCTACTTTCTTTAGTTTAACAAGTATTTGAATAATTATTTAGTTTTGTTTCCAGTAGTTGAAGAAGTAGATCAAGGGTACAACAGTGAGAAAAAATATCTCATAAAATATTGTGATAGTGGCCTCTTCCTCATCTACCTCATCAGATCATGGTTTGAGGGCCCCACTCTCCCATCCCCAAAAAGAGATATATCTTTTCATCATTCCATAGCCTAGGGTTCATTATTGAATAAATCATTGTTGATGATTTCTTGGAAACATGTCCAGTTTTCATTTTGTTTCTTGAGTTTGTTGTAGTTTAGAAATGAATTGCATTTCATAGATCTAGTCATTATCCATAAATAAATCAATTTTCTCAAATTCAACTCATATTTTCCCTGTTTATATGAGATTATGCTAGCCTCATCCAATTCTTCTCCACCTTTTGCCAAAGGCTACCAACCCCTAATCCAAATTTCTATTTTGTAGCCACTGTAGACAGCCACCTTGGGAAAATCCAGCCATCCTGAAGTGTTGGGATGAACCTTGGGTAATGTGAAAATTCACTACACCATATTTCACCATAAAACATATTTCTAGAAGTTCATTTCAACTTCCCTACCTTCCTATGGCCTTCAGCGAACTTCCTATAGAAAACCAGGACATCTTGTAGTAAACTAGGACATCTTGTAACAATTCATGTAGTAGCTACAAGATCTCCTGTAGTATATTGCTTAAACTTGTTTTGAGTAGAAATGATAGTTTGAGCATAGGGTAGGCCCTACACTTGACTTCCATGCCTCTAAGTGTCATTTTCTACCACCTCTTCCATGCCTTTATCCCCTGTAAAGATCAGATTATTTAACATAGCATTTACATTTCTAATTTAGAAATTAAAAGGCTCTTTTTCTGCAATCTCAACATGAGATAGTTTGTGCAAGAATATATAAATCATAGAGTGATAGAATAACTTTCCATGTCCAGTCAGTCCAAACAACTAGATGATAAAATGCAAGGTTAGATTAGTTCGCTTTTGCAAGTAGTTTATGTCATTTCCTAGCTAGATGATTTCATGGAATTTAATAGCATTTTCCATTTAGTGCTTTCATTTCCTAAATCGGCAAGAATTTACTTTATCATATTAAATATTAGCTTTATATTCATTGTTAGTAGTCAAACCCCTTCTAGTCAATAGAACTCCGGTTTGAAAGCCCTAGTGGTTTATCGCCCCAGTTGAAAAGTAACAAGAGTATATTGTTGCATCTGTTGTGCATAAAGCACTTTCACCTCCAAGTTTGTATGAAACCCCAAGTTGATGAAGTAAAGTTGGTAGACCTAGGAGTTGCATCATCCTTTCTGCAATACTAAGGCTCATCAAGCACCATCCTTCTTCTTTACAAACAACACTAGTCCAACCCAAGGCGACACACTTGGCCTTATGTATCCCTTATCAAGAATTTATTTAAGCTGCAACTTCTTTTCCACCATCTCTAGAGTGCTCATCTTGTAAGGTGCCTTTGATACCAGTGTTTATCCTAGCATCAACTGAATATAAAAATACACTTGCTCATGAGGTGGTAACTCTAAAATCTCTACAGGAAACACATCCTAAAATTGTTGTAAAATAGGGTACCTCCCAAGGACTTCGTCATCCTCCACATCCTTCCCTTTCTCATTGGAAATATGCATTGAAAACAATACACACTTCTTCTTGATACTACACTTAGCTTTCATAGTTGTAGCTATTCTCACTGATGTAGGCTTCTTCTTTCCCTACAAGATTCTCCTTTCTCCATCGTCATCCAGGAACTCAATTTCCTTCTCATAACAATCTACCATGGTCCTATGAGTAAACAACAATTCCATACAAAAAATCATGTTATATGAACCCAAAGGAAACCCATTTAGATGTGTTCATAAAGGCATACCATTCAACTCAAATGTACAAGATCTCACCCAATGATGAACACTTCCTTTGGTCCCTATAGCTAACTGCACCAACCAAGATTTTGCATTTACTTCTTTAATCAACCCACACTTATTCACCATGTCAGGTATAACATAACTAAAATTAGATCCAAGATCAATAATAATGGAAACAACTCGATCAAATAGCTTACCTTCCATCTCAATAATAAATGCTTGATCTCCCTTATCTCAGATCTGCAGACTTCACATAATCTCTAGCCGTCTCTACTACTATATCTCTAGCCGGAGCAACCACTGGAAGGAAGCCTTCTGACCCGGACCAGAAGAGGCCTATTCCACTGGTTCGGATTGGGAAAGAGTAGCCCCCCCTAGACTCTTGTTCTTAGGGATGATTCATCCCTATGCTATGTATGATTCATCGGATTATTCTTATGCGTCTTTGGTGGGTGATTTAACATATTCGGCATCTGATCTGCCTGCCTGTTATAGGAATTCTCTCACCAACATTCCTAACTCTCTATGCCTCATGGGCACTGTATATATGAGGTCTACCACCCTTATACAAGGGATAATCCTTCTTTTGATGATGCTTGCCACAAATACAACATTGTAATGTTCTGCTATCATTACCTTTATTTTGCTTCTCTTTAGGCCAAGATCCATTTCCTTTCTCAACTGCATTAAACTTCTTGTAAGGATCCACACTCTCTTTCTCACTTGTATCTTGAGATATTCCCAAATTCTTAGGCCATTTTACCTTAGCCTTCTCATTCCCTTTATAGTTATGTTTGTTCTCAAGCTTGCACTTTGACTACTAATAACAATGCTTCAATTTCTTTATGTCTTCCTCCAATGATCGAGGATCATGAAACTCAATCTCTTCTTTGAATACTACTAGTATCCTGTTGATGAACCTTTGAATATTTTATTTCTCATCCTTTAGGTAAGGCACATACCTCGATAAATCCAAGAATATTCTAGTGTACTCATCATCTGTCATAGAACCCATCTTCAATTTGTATAAATTCTTGGCCCTATCATCAAATTATATTTTAGATAGGCATTTCTCTTTTAAAATTGTCTCAAACTCATCCCAAATCAGCTCCTATTCTCCAATGCTTCTGACATTCTTCACATCTTCCCACCAGATATGTGATTTCCCCTTGAGAGTGAAGGTAGCTATATTGGTTTTCATGTTCTCTGAGTAGTTATGCAATTTGTAGAGCATCTTGATCCTAAGAAACTATGCTTCTTCATCCTCTAATTTATTCATCTCTCCATAAAAAATAGGAGGCTTGACTTTCTTAAACTCCTCTAAAAATTATTCACTCCCCCTATGGTGCTAGCGGTGATAATGATGATGTCTCCTAGAATAAGAACTAGAACAGAATCGATATGTACCAATCCTAATATCATATGTATTTAAGAATCTGCTACCTCTAATTGTATCATGTATTTCTAACTTGTGTCTCCTGTGAGACCTACTACCATATGCCCCATTAGTCTTCTCCTCCTATCTATCTGCATGACTGATCCCCATCTATCCTTGAATCTGGAACTTTGAAAGACTCTGTGGAATCACTACATTAACTTTTGCCTACTTTTACTGAGCTCTGGAAAGTATTTATTGTGCCTCAATCAACCTATTATTGTATGTCTTGCAACTTTTGATCTTTGCCTCCAAACTCCTCAGTGTATCACATATATCAAAAGAGTAGTCTTATCCTTTCATCTGAACTAACTCTTCCCATTCCATGGAATTCATATCAGGCCTATAAGCGGAGTCATGTTAACTATAATCGACCATTCTACTCTTAATCTCTGACCTTCTCTTTCTTGCAAACATAACATGTTAGATAAACCAAATAGAAACATAATAAAACTTATACCTCAATTCATTTTAGGGGAGGATATCTCGTCTGCACAAATTAGTCTAGATTAGCATGATATACATGTATATATATAATGACATCAACATATCCACATATCAACATCAGGCATGATAACAAAAAATGGTGACATTATCTATATACATGACAACCATACGTACTACAATGCATGCATAGTAGACACACATACAATTGACATGTATGCATAACAATCACATCTAGCCCATCTAGTCCAAGTGTTTAAACTTGGAACCTTTGATACCAATCTGTAACTCCCCTCTCACATTTATCCACTTTTATAAGATCTCCAAGGTAAACATGAGCTTAATGATACCATGACATGACATGACCTCCAAGTTCTAGTTATGGAAGTGGGGCCTGCAAACTAAAATCTTACTACCAACCCTCAAGGACTACATATCACTAAAGGGAATAAGAACCACCCCAGGCATTCCATCCTTGAGCTAGAACTCTTTTTCACTGACCTAAATACAAAAATGTACCATTGACACTTCATGCATGTGGTTATGAGGCTATAACTGCACCCACAAGCTTGTCTATCGATGGTTATGATTCAAAATCCCTTATTCAATCCATGCAATCATGAGATCTATGCCATGTTTTCAAGAAGTTTTCTAAACAACTACCTAGAAGTACCTGTAACATTCCATAATCATGAAATGATGATAATAATGCTAAAAAATCAATACTTCAGCAAGATATTGACCAGAACATGCGTAGTACATGACATACATTTTGTTAAACATATGGTAAACATGAAAGCTACAAGTCATGATGCATATCTGGTCATAAAATTCTGAACTTCATCTGATAATCACCAACAAGGCTCAATTCCAACTTAAGATAGCTATAATAACACTTGTTAGTGCATGCATTAATTGACCATTCAATAAGCTATCAAATCATGAATAAGAGCCATAGCTAGAGAACATCATAGAACCATGAATATAACCAGCATATAACCAGAATAGAAACCATGACAAATCAGCCATAAAATCCACATAATAACAAGTATATGTTCTCATTAATTACATTATAATAATAGCTAATATTAAATTATGCAAAATCCAACCAAGTCAGGGGCTTCCACATACCACCTGACCATAGATTGGGTTGAACCAATTATTTCTTTTAACCATTCAATCATGTGCCATATTCTAAGCATGAATGTGGGGTCTCATGGGATAAACCAATACATAATCAACTAGGGACTCCATAGGTTAAGCCACCTCCATCCTCAAGCTATCATGATCTCACCTAAACTAGTCTCGAGATCACAAAACCAAACCAAGCTTAGATGCCTCATAATTTCTTCACCACACCTTAATGAATTTTCATGTCTCCGCCCACCTTTCAAGGCCTTCCTAGAGAAAACCATATCCACTCCCAACCCTTGGTATTCTCTTGACACCACATCATCTGGTTCCAAAACCTTTCGACAACCCAAAGCTCAACCAAGAATGAATCCCATCACACCATGGCTATCCAAGAAATGGAAAGACAATGTTGAAACCACTATTAAAGTAGGAAAAGCCATTCCAATTACATCAAATAAACCATATAAACAAATGCATGTACCATGCATTCACATCGAAGCAAGGAAATCACACATGCAGCTTGTTACCTCCAAAATCTTCCTACTAAAGTTGTTGATCCAACCTTCCCCTTGCGCTGCTTTTCTTTCTTTTGCTTGTACTTTTCCTCCCTTCTCCAATTCCAAGTGAATGCTCAAATGCTCCAAGACTAATATAAGTGTGCAAGAGTGTGAGAGAGAGAATGAAAGGAGAGAGCCAAAATTGAACTAATAAAAGCTATGAATTGTATCTCTAATACCTTTTTATTATTGATGTCTCATTTTTCTTCATTTTATTTCATTTTCCTCTATTCTTCCTTGCATGTAAATTTGTGTCTCTTCAAATTCTTTTTCTCTTATTTTCCTTTATTTTCATAATTAAATTCGATTTATTGTGTCTTTTCCTTTGCCAATTCCTTTGCCAATTTCCATAGTCATTATTAACCACAAGTGATGAACACTATAGTGTAGGCCCAACATTTATCTTGGAATTTGTGTCCCATGAACTTGGTGTGATTCCCTTTTAAAAATATCCTTTATTACATGAAACTTTAGCCTAGGTTTGTTACATAAAAATAACTATCCAGTCAAACGCATTGGATGCACCTCCATCAAGCTAGAATATGGTCAGAACATTAATCTCAACAACGTATTTTATGTTATAGGTTTGAGAAAGAAACTAGTTCCTATTTCTTGTTTAAAAGATAAAGGAAAGATGATATAATTTGTTCATGGAAAATTAGTTCTTTGGGTAAGGGATCAAGTATAGATAATGCTAGAAATATTGGGATTCATGAGGGGAGGTTGTATAGAGTTCTAACTCCTCAAGATTTAATACACATTGACATCAATCCATGTGAGTTATGTCGTAAAAGTTATGCCAATATTGACAACAAGATATTTCCATCATTAAGTCAAATGGTTACAAGTATGCTTCAATTGAAAGAAGAACATGAAGGAATTTGCAAAGGGAGTGTTCTTGGAAAAAGTGTGAAAAAATAATTCCTAGTAGTGACTCAAGATCCTAGGAAATTTTGAATCTAATCTATTCTGATGTTTGTGGCCCTATGTTTGAAAAATCACTTGGAGGTCATAAATACTATGTAAGATTTATTGATGACTATTCCAGAAAGACTTGGATATATTTCTTGAAGTCTAAAGATGAAGTATTCGAAAATTTCCAAGGGGTTCAAATCCAAAGTTGAAAATATGATAGAAAGGAATATCAAGACCTTGATATTTGATAATGGGGTTTAATATCCATCTAAGGAACTTGCATCCTTTTACAAAGAATATGGGGTTAAGAGGGAGATAATAGTTTCCTATAATCCCCAACATAATGGTGTAGGATAAAAGAAGAATCAATATGTCGAAGAATGTGTAAGAACCATGTTACATGATCAAGATCTTCCAAAATTCCTATGCGGAGAAGATTCTATAACTGTAGTTTACATTCAAAATAGAAGCCCTTATAAAATTCTTGGTGATATGACTAGAGAGGAAGCTTTTACTAGAAGGAAGCCTAGAGTTGATTATCTCAAACATTTTGGATGTCCAGTCTACATTCACATTCCCAAAGACAAGAGAAAGAAGTTGGAAAATACTAGTATGAGAGGAATATTTATTGGCTACAGTAATTAATCTAAATATTACATAAAAACATCAAATAAAAGTATCATATTGAAGTAAGAAGAGATGTCACATTTGATGAAAATATTGAATAAAAAAGGTCCAAAGAAATATCCATTATTTCTGATGAAGAAGAATAACTTCTCTTTCCCAAAGAACATGCTACAATGAATGTCTATCCAAAACCCTCAGTTGATCATCATGAAGAACCTAAAGGACCAAGCCGACCTATGGATCCAATTATCATTCCAAAGAAAAGAAAAAGACTTCCTTGGCTTAAAACAACTTTACAGGAAGTTGAAGGACATTCAAATCCAAGTAGAACACTTAGAGAAACTAAAAGACCCAAGAGGTATTTTGGCTATGAAAAATATATGACCAAAATCATTAAATCATCACCCTATATCTATGTAAAGGTTGTTGAACAAAAAGTTTGGAATAATGCAATGATAGAACAATATCAAACAATTATGAAGAAAGATGTTTGGGAAATTGTTCATAGAACAAAAGACAAATCGGTCGTGATTTCCAAATGGGTGTATAAGATCAAACATGTAGCTTATGGAAATATTGATAAATACAAGGAAATATTTGTAGCTAGAGGATTCTCACAGCAAGAAGGAGTTGATTATGATCAAACCTTTGCTCCTACATCCAGGTACACAAAAATTAGATTTATTATTTCTATTGACGCTTCTATGGGATGGACTATACATCAAATGGATTTGAGGACCATTTTCCTTAATGACACATTGATGAGGAATCATACATTAAACAACCTCAATAACTTGAGGTCCGTGGAAAATAATCCCATCTCTCTAGGTTAAAGAAGGATTTATATGGCTTGAAGCAAGCCCCTAGAGATTTGTATTCGTGAATGGAAGCTTTTGTAAGAAGGTTTGGCTTTGTCAAAAGTTTTGTAGATCATATTACTGTATGTGGATGACTTAATGCTAATAGTTGTAGAGCATATTATTCATCAATGTAAGAAGGAACTAGAAGCCATTAGAGGAAATTTCAGCCGAAAAGTAGACTCCTAAGGAAAAATAACAACATAATAGTTAAAATAATAAAATAAGAGTTATGAATTTTGTAGGGGAAATAAGAAAACTATTTTTTTTAATTGTATTTTTGGCTTATCTCCTTATATGTTTACTCAAATTTCAAGTGTAGACACTCGTTGGATGTGGAATTAAATTCCGCATCCAACGAGTACCCGTTATGCATACTTTTAAGAAGACCCACATTGATAAAAAATTAAGATACATTAAAAGGCATGTTCAACATGATTTTTTAATGTATCTTCAATTTTTATCAATGTGGGCCTTTTCAAAAGTATGTGTAATGGGTACTCGTTGGATGTGGAATTTAATTCCACATCCAACAAGTGTATACACTTGAAATTTATGTAAACCTATAAAGAGATAAGCCAAAAATACAGTTAAAAAAAGTAGTTTTTCTTATTTTCCCTCTAAAATATTTACATGTACCTCTTTTTAAATTTAAAGGATTTTGATTGGTTTACATGTTATGCATGGAAATTACACGAAATTTTTATTTGCACTTTTCGGCTAAAATTTCCTCTAATGTCAATCTGACATGAAGGATATTGTACTAATACATTATTACCTAGGACTTGAAGTCTAGTAGAACCATAGAGAAATCTTTCTAGGTCAAGGAAAATATGTGATCAAGATACTACAAAAAAGTGGGATAACAATTTGTAAGCCAATGACAACTCCAATGATAGCCAATTTGAGAAGATGAGGAGTTTAGATTCAAATCTTGTTGATCCATAATCATAACATCAGTTGATTAGTTCTCCAATGTATCTAGTGAACAATTGTGCAGACATATGCTTGTTCTAAATATATTGATCAAGTTTCAGATGGATCCAAGACATGATCATTGGATGGAAGCAAAACATATCTTGAGATATCTACGTGGCACTATACATCCTAGTTTGACATATGTTATAGGAAAGAAGATTTGATTGTTAGAGTACATTGGTTCTGATTGGGATGGAAGTGTTGATGATGGGAAAAGTACTACTAGTGGTTTCTTCTACTTGGGATCTGATATGATTTCATGGATGACCAAGAAGGACTTTGTTGCACTAAGCACTTCTAAAGCAGGATATATAACAACTAATGAAGTTAGTCTTGAAGTTGTTTGGCTCTGTAAATTACTTGCTAATTTGTTTGAAGGGTGTTAGATCGAACCTTAATACTTTGTGATAATAAAAGTTGCATAAATACGATAGAGAACCTATCCTTTCATGTAGGGTAAAAGAAAATTATGATTAAATATCACTATATTCGAAATATGGTGCAAGGAGGAGCTATGAATCTATAGTATGTCTCCACTGATGATGGGGTAGATGATGTTTTGACAAATCCATTGAGTACTTTTGTTACAAGCTTGGGCTTGTGGATTTCTCCTCTCAAATTGAGAGGGAGTGAGGTTGGACTAATTTGAAAATGGGGCACTAAAGGCTTCTTGTGAGCTTACAAGAAACTCTCCCACTTCCAAATCTTAAATATTCCCAAGTTTTATTGATTAACCAATTGCGGAATGAATAATGTGTTTGAACATAGGTGTATGCTTATATTTGTTTTAAAACTATTATGTGTTGTAAGTTCACTCGCTTAAGCTGGTATAAAATACATAAGACAGTAAGTAAAGTATCAAATAAGCAACACACGCATAGCAGCAAGATGCAACAATAAAACAACACACATTACAACAATATTAATTTGGAGTTCACCCAAAACTCTTGCGCTACGTCTCCTTGAGCTCTAGCCAACTCGACTAGGCTCTTTGGGATTATGGCAACGGTTCTTTTACAAGCTCCATGCTCAACTCCACTGGTTTACAAAGAACACAATGGGCTTAGAACACCATCTCACCCCTAGCTCTGAAGCTCTTGGATTTCTGGGTTTCGGTTCTCACTCTGGCTCTCGACTCTGGCTCTAGCTCTAGCTCTGGCTCTTGGCTCTAGCTTCCCTGACCTCTCTCTCTCAGCCTCTACATGCATTAATGGTTTAGTCGACCTCCAAGCAACCTTTTGTAACCTTCCAGCAACCTTTAGTGAAATGTGCTCTCTGCACTGTAGCTCTGTGAGCTATCAGCAGATCGCTCAACCTCCAAGCGACTATCCCAGCAACTTTTAGCTCTCTAGTTTTTCCACTTGACCTCCAAGCGACTCCAAGACTCCCTCAGCTACTCTGCACAATAGATTTTCGCTAGCTGCCCTATTAATTGGGCTCTCTGGCTCTCTTGAAGCATTTTTCCTGCTCTATGGCTCCCCCAACCTTTTCTTTACGTGTAATCATCCCTCTGCAGTGATGCGGCTTCTCTGCTCCTTATTTGTTTGACTAGCCATCTGGCTCTATGACTCTATGGATCTATGCATTCCCAAACACATCATTGTCTATGAAATGCCTGCTTGTAGTGTGGAACAATGATCAGGAGCTATTACAAAGGGATCGGGGCCCTTTTTCCAAGTAAAAACCTGAAAATGGACAAAAATTCCAATACACAGAGTTTTTCCAAAAATTACACTATCGAGCATGAATTCCGGACTTCAAATTCTCTAAAGTCGCCCCTATAAACTCTATCGGGTCCGCAATTAGTTGCATATTGCATCGAACAGATGGATTGGCCAAAACCCCAAATACACGGGAATACAATGAAAAATCTGAATTCCTGAAATTCAAAAATTATGAAATTGGATCTATAAACCCATCAGGTCTGACCCTTATCTGCATATCGCTATCACAATCACATTGGCCTTGATAACGGGGTTTGCCAATCGCCGATCTCTGATTAAATCTGGACCGTTTATCAGCTCCCTGGTCGAATGGTCCATATCACATCGCATATCACTATCGCATCGACCCTTTGTATCGAGGATCACCGATCTCCCGACTGTTGATTAAATCTGGACTGTTGATCTCTTTTCCAAATTTGACAGTTGTCATGCAATCATACATCAGCGCATTAGCATATTGAATACGCTACAGCCCAGGGGTTCTGTACATCACCAATGCCGATCTGCTGATCCGATCATCAACAATTACAATGTCTTATAATTGCAATCACCAAGTCCTCTTACTAGACCTTTGTGCCTTCATCTCTCTCATCCAATACATCTCACGGATCTAATAGGGGTTTAGGCTACATAAAATAATATTATAGGTCTACCCTTTTAACCTTTCACATGTGATTTTTCATATAAGGCCTTTTATGCCATGTTTAGAAGAAATGCCTCCTTTTCCAAAGGACAAAGGCAATCGTCTTTATGTGATAAATTCATCATCCGAAGTCTATTTTAGCCCATTCAAGTTGCAGTAGATTTAGAATTAAAATATACATGCAATGAGACTATTTCCAAGAGCATCCTTGGACTTTAATTTTCCTCTGTGAGGAACACTTTAGACTTAGAAGTCTATCCAAGATCCATTTTGGATCACGCCTTCCCACTAAAGAACTTTTAGTCTCCAAAAGACTGATATATTGATCTGAATAGTAAATGAGAATAACAGAACCCTCTTCTTTCAGCCTCCATACACTTGCCTTGTATAGTTCCTCTGAACCAAAGTCACTGACCACTTTCCTTCCCAGATGTGCTGGTCCTCTTGGGAAGAACTGTTTTCCTCCTTGACTCCATGCAGAACTCCTACTGATTGTTACAGAAGGTAGTTTGAACTTCTCTTCCTTGATCATTGCTCCAAGGTGGCTCAAACAAATGTGAAGTTACATCTACTCCACAAAATTTTCATTTTCACCTGTTTGACAAGCTGTCAACAACAACTATTAACAACAACAAAAATACAGAAAAAAACTAGATGGCTTAACCTCTTGATTCAAAAAAAGAAATAGATTTCACATCTTGTGAACACCTCCATGTCTTACATCTGCATACAAACGATGGACTAGATAACAAGCCCACAAAACATTCCTTTAAACAAATGACCCTTCAAGTCAAGCATGTAGAACAATACCATTAGGACTCTTTTTCAAAAGATGAAACAGTTCATCATCATCTCCATCTTGGAGACCAAGTTAACTTTTCCCAAGTCAACATTACATGCATGTTACAAAAACGAAATAACCCTTCAAGTTAATTACACATACATGTTCAAATAGAAGGAAATCATCAACATCATTGTGTTCATGCACAACATTCTCATGCATGAATTTCATCCTTCAACTTTCACTTAAACACACTGTAATTTCGAAGCTGAAATGAAATATAATGTTGCAACAACAAAGTGAGTCTCCTACCCAACTTCTCCATTCACCTTCTTGGTAAAATCCTGCAACTTGCATTCCATTAACAAAGAAATGCAAATAGATGCATCAATAGACATGCAATCTTAATTGGATAAGAACTCTAACCATTTCTTACCAACCTATTTCAAAGGTCTTGAATCTTTTGTCTGCACATCAATATCAACATGTGAATCATCCTGAAACACATCATCCATGGAAACTTCCTTTCCATTTCTGCCATCTTCTCTTTCCACCTTCCTCAAGTTTCGTGGAAGCATTGCTGGATTCAAAGTCCAACACCTTTCAGCAAGATGCCCTTGCTTACGGCAATAAGTGAAACACATGTGCATCCTCTTGATAGCATGATTTTCCTTGTCCAATGGGCATTTGTATTCTTGCTTCCTTTCCTTCGAAAGTTTCCTGCATGTGGCTATCCTTTTCCAACATCTAGAAACATTACTGTTATCCAAACCACAAAAGGAACATGCAATTCTTTTTCCAAACTTATATGGAAATTTACCATGCTGAACATAATAAAAAGGAATATGATTAGAACCCAATTTATACCTTTCTCTTTCACCTTTGTTTCCTTCCTGAGGAGGTGAAGCAAATGAAGAAGTGGCTCCCCTTGGAACACCATCAATCTCTTCAAGGCTGTCAGAGTTTCCACAACTCTTTGGTTCAAGTGTGTGCTTATGAACACCCACATCCTACAAATGATGTTTCAAGCTATTGCATTCCTCATGAATGCAATCTTCACACTCTTGAGATAGAGGACCTAAAATGAAACTCCTTCTTGGAACTGTTTCAATGGCCTTCATGGCAGCTTTGGAACTTCCTCCATAAGACTGTCCATAGCCAAGACCCAAGTACTTAGGCCTTTCATCAACCATTATTGGCTCAACAATACCTTGTGCAAGTTTACCCAAGCCTTTTCCTTCATAGCCCATCTTGGACATTAGCTTGGAACCTATGCCTCTGGTATGCTTTTCAAAAGAACCAATACAATCATTCTTAGAAGAATTTGAAGACAAACTGGAATGGTTTACCTCTTCTTCAAGCTGATACTTGACCAAGGCTTCTTTGGCAACAAAGAGTTGTGACTCCAACTCATGCATCCTTTTCAGGTTCATATTTGCAATATGAAGTTACTTCTCCATTTCCCGCAATTTGTCAGAAAGCATCTGCTTCTCTTCCCCCATGGAATTCAATTGCTTTCTAAGTATGTTGCTTTTCCTTCCATCCTCATACATTTATCTCAACATTTCCATCATGGTGTACAAGTCTTGGTTCATGTCTTCATCAAAGACTCTTGTGAAGAAAGCAGAATTTAAGGACTCACTTGTAGAAGTTGTCATTATGACAATGAACAAAATAGCTTTAAACAAGATTAATAAAGAGCTTATTCAACAACTTTTCGCAACAAACCTCTTGTGCTTCAAGGATTGCTTTGAGGTCCTTTGGGATAAGAAGAATGCCTTTAGCCCTTCTTCCTTCTTGTCCTTCCTGGACTGAGCTATCAATAGCTTTCCCTTCACCTCTGCAAACTCAAAAGTCAGTCTGCAACAAGCATACAATCAATCAGACAATCAATCCTTGACTGCCAAACACCTTTTAGACAAGCAATCTTTTCTCTATCAATCATGAATTCTAATATGGTACCACTTGCTCTAGTATAACCAGCTTTGATATCACCTTCTTGAAGGTGGTGTTAACCAATCTCAAACTCTGATACCACTTGATCTAAAAATGGGGCACTATAGGCTTGTTGAGAGCTTACAAAAACCGCTCCCACTTCCAAAGCTTAAATATTCCCAAGATTTATTGATTAACCAATTATGGAATGAATAATGTGCTTGAACATAGGTGTATTCTTATATTTGTTTTAAAACCATTATGTGTTGTAAGTTCACTTGCTTATGCTGGTATAAAATACAGATGATAGTAAGTAAAGCAGCAAATAAGAAACACATGCATAACAGCAAGATGCAGCAATAAAACAACACACATAACAACAATATTAATTTGGAGTTCACCCAAAACTCCTGGGCTACGTCTTCTTGAGCTTTAGTAAACTCAACTATGCTCTCTTATCTATTAAAATTAGATTCAATTTTGATAATGTTAGTATTAGTTTTGAAAGTAAATTCACCATATTTGATGGAATTTAGACATTCCAAACTTGGAGAAAGGTGATCAGAGCTGAGTTGTTGCAAAGTTGCATGTTTTTAGCCAAAAAATGAGTTTGACTGAACAAAAAACAAGTTCGGCCGAATTTTTGTTTTCCGTGGACGAACATTAATTATTTTGGTTGAACACTATAAATAAACACTACCAAAACATTATTTTGACACTCACATTCCCCATGTGCAACTTCTGAATTCCAAACTTCTTTGCATCTAATGTTTGGACAAAAAAATATTTGGCTAGTTTTTTAAAGTGAGTTTTTTGGGTTGAATTTGTAAAGTAAGTCTTTTTCGCTAATTTTCAAAAGTAATTTTTTTGGGCTAAACTTCATTAGTGAGTTATTTGGGTTGAATTTTCAAAGTGATTTTTTTAGGTTGAATTTTGAAAGTAATTTTTTTTTGCTAGATTTTAAAGTGAGGTTTTTCGCTGGATTTTAAAATTGATTTTTTTGGGTTTGATTTTTAGAAACTACATAGATTGAATTATCATGGGAAATCGAAGAAATTGCAAGAGAAAATATGATCGAATAATAGATATTCAATCTCGTAGAGAATACTAGAGAAAATATTGAAAAAGAAAGAAGGAAGAACGCTTAAATATTGAAAGGGAAAATCAATCTCAACAAGAAGTTGAACCAGGTATGTAAATGTAAATATTATAAATGATATTCAAAATTTAATAGTGTATTGTGGAATTAAATTTTTATTTTCTGAACTAATTTGAAAAATATTTTGCGATGTAAAGAGAGATATTTTCTTGATAACATTGATGATGAGATTGAAAATGTTGAAAGACAAAGTTAAAAGGTAATGAACCACTGATTGATGATGTTGTTGAAGATCTTAAAAGAGATTCAAGTGAAGAAGTTGAATCACCCTTAGGTATGTATATGTATGTCATGTATTATTGAAATTATACATATTTATTGGTTTCAATTTCATGAACTCTATTCTTTAATTTAATTATTTAATATATATTTATACTCATTTACATTAAATTTTCATATGTCAAAATGGAATCATTATTGACGATGAGATGTTAGAAAATGTTGACACTGACACATATGGAGATAAAAAAAGCTAACCATATTATATGATATCGTGTTAAGCTCATTATTGATAAGCTCTTCAAAGATGAAAATGTGACATTTCAAGCTTAAATTTTGGGAGGTCTCTTGACATGAAAGAAATTAAAAGAAGCTACAATACTAATGGGTATTCAAAAATCAATGAAAGATAAAAAGGTGAAGGAAAACGTGATTCAAAATATAAATGGTGCTCTAAAATCAATTGGAAGGTCTAGAAGAAAAAGTGATCTATATGCATGTAGAGAAATACAAACGACAGAGGCTTCATTAAGTACTACATAATTGTTTTTGGTAAAATCTATGGAAAAATCATTAGGGACCTCGCAAAAAACATTGCATAAGCATAGGAAATTTTGATTCAAATAGATGCAAATGATGAGCTTGCTTGTTGGACAATTATTTGCAGCTAACCATACAAATATAGACTTGTAGAAGATGTTAAAGAAATAATATATGAATATTGGAAGAAAAATTAACGTGTTTCACAAAAATTAAGGGATGTGCTGCAATGAAGAATAACAAGAAATCAGTATGAATAGGACGCAAAAAATACCTTGGACATTATTCAAATAGATTTGTTCAATAAGATCATAGAAGAGAATTATGGAATTAATGTCTCAATCAATACCTTTGTGCAACAAAAACCATGGTATGTTAAACCTCTCACTGTATGTGACACTTGTTGTTGTCGTTATCATGTGTCATTTCAATTATATTATGGCACCTTCTTTAATTTTCATAAAAAAATTGGAAAATTGACCTCTTCCTTCCACTCTCAATGATTTCATATCTAAAATTCTATATAGAAGAGAAACTCATGAATTATTTTACTAAAAGAAATGTGTTAGTTGTAAAATATGTGATCATTGTGAAAATCTGATTTTGTTTCACAAAAAATATCCTATTGATAAGAATAGTCAATCACTATCCAACGTAAAAGTGAAATGGAAGAGATATGAATATATCCATACATCGATTGGTTCAAGTAGTAGTAGAAGTGCAAAAAGGATTGAATTATAAGAAGAAGAAATTTATGTTATAGAGTTTTTGAAGACGTTTGAAACAAAATTTTATAAATACACCAAGAATTCTCATAGAGCTCGATGGTAGGACCTACAATTCAAAAAATCCAGTGAAATTTTTCCAGGAGGGACAATTTTGTCAATAGTTTGCAGAAAAATACATATTTGTTGCACAAAATGAAATACATAGTGAATATTATCATTCTAACCAAGTCTTTATTCTTATCCATGTTCTATATAGACATGATGCACAAAATTTTGATCATATATAAAGAACCAGTGAGAATCAACATGTTATTAAAGAATATCAATTTTATATCAGCGATGATCATACACATGATACACATTTTGTACAACATTACTTTGATAAGATTTATGACTCATTGAAAGGTCGTGGAATAAAATTCAATCAACAGTGAATATGGTTTGATGGATGGGTAGGTCAAGTCAAGTCTTCATGGCCATTCTTTTGGTTTTGACATCTTCATATGAAAACCAACATTAAACATTGTTGGAATTTCTTTAAGACTGGTCATGGAAAAGGAGAACATGATGGTGTACGGGCATGTAATAAACAAGCACTTCGGAGATATCAAATGGACCACTCTGCAAATCAGCTTGTCTGAGCTAAACAAGTTCTTTAATGGTGCATCGTTGCACTAATCCTTCAGAATAACCCATCAAGGGAGATACACAACTATGTACATATACACTAACTTGTATACATTTTTAATATATGATAATTTTTATTACTTTTATAATTTTAAGCATTTATAAATTATATAGTTTAAATAATTGATTGATGATTATCTTTTATATATAAATTGTATTTTAAATAACATATTTAAATTCTTGTTTGAATTTACTAA
Organism: Pinus taeda; assembly: GCA_000404065.3. NCBI lineage: Eukaryota > Viridiplantae > Streptophyta > Pinopsida > Pinales > Pinaceae > Pinus > Pinus taeda. Next base: position 21,077 of record APFE031206998.1, on the reverse strand, counting down.
AGTTTTTTTTGGCATATTGGAGTCCAAGATGTAGATATATCGAGTACATATGAAGTTGAATCAGTAAAACAGACTCGAAAATTGCATTCGATTAAAACAAAAAAGTACTGAAATGTGGTTTCATTTGATAAAAGGAAGGAATCTTGTTTTCATCTTGTTTGCATAGAGGACACACAATTCAACGATGTTAACGAAAATAATATGTATGTAAACGCTTGGCAACATACAAAACTTAATACAAAGGGGAAAATGGTAGTTGCAAGATTCGAAGAGATGGATTCAGAGGAGAGTATAGTATCATCTGAAGGTGATCGAGTTTCTGATCTTGTTAGAGAAGGTAATATTTCAATTACTTTCAAAGGATATTGATGCACCGAAACTGCTGTGCCGAGACTGCTACAAAGGTCAATCAATCAGATAGACAAAACTCTGTTTTTTTTAAAATGCAGAACTACATCAATGGAAAACTCTGTTTTATAAAAATGAAGAACTGGATTCTTGTGGAGGTTTTACAGTGCACAGCCCATCGCATAATAATTTCACTTGTGTTTGAGACTAACATGACATCCATAACCATCGATCTTTACCTCAACTCAATAAAAATAAAAGACATGACACCAATTATACAAAAACAGGGGACGCTGACAGGCAGTCTTATTAAAATTTCCAAGACTACAGACCCAATTGTTTAATGGACAACGCCAGCTCAATTATCGATGCACTGCCATTTGAATGGATCACAACACAATACACACACAGGCATACGATGGTTCAAAACCCTGCCTCGCTTCATGGAATCACTACTAAAACAAAAAAAGCCAGGAACGCCATCTGCCACTCTGCGATTTTATTAATTTCTATCAAACGAAATACTAAGTATTACACATTGTCCCATAATATTTAAACTAGCTCAAACTTCGCCAATCCCAAACTGTCAAGAGGTAGCAGGTGAGCAGTCCCTCTGCGATTTCTTTCCTCTTGATCTTAAAACGAGGACCGATCATTCCACATTTTGTTGAGCCTTTTATTCAGCTCGACCACACTTTTTTTCTGCTCTATGATCATCAACTAATTTTCACAAAAACAGGATGCCGGTCCAGCATTTCCATCGGTTGGTATATAGTTACACTAACAAATTTGGCACCATGAACCCTAGATTCGGAGCCAATTCCTCATTCTGCATATCTCGGTGATAACGCACATCTAAAATTTGTTTTACACGCTACCTGACATCAACAGGAAAAGAAAGATAAACGCCGATCCCATGAGTTTGGCATATCAGGCTTTGACATACAGAATCACGTTGTCGCCTGGATTTTAGGCGGATTCCTTTCAAACCAGCTGTCCTCCGCCAAATATCAGTTAGACTTTAAATGCAGGGTCAGTGATTGCTCCATTTCCGGTCCAACGCATCTGCCTTTGACACACTTGGCGGTCAGTACACCTGGTTATTAGCCTGTTGCCGGATTTCCAGCGTTCCTGAAACGAGATCTCCCGGAAGAAACCGTTGATCGCTCCAAGAATCTTCAGTTGCCATTTATTTCCTTAAACTTAATATGCATCTAACAAAATAGAAAGATATTTTTAACTATTACAACAGTAACTAACTGAATTTAATTCTACCAGCAACGACATCAAGTAATACGGTTTTCAAGCCACAACATGTGGGCAATCTCCCACATTGCTGGCCCGTTCGGATGCTCCTGCATCAGATATATATATGTTTTATGTTTTTAAAATCATTGTGTATAAGCATCTAGATAATAGTTAAAATATAGATCTAAATAGATAGTAAAATCAAGCACATGTTGATAACTAATTTCTTGTTAATTATGATCTTAATTTACTCTTTTTTTATTGTGAATGATTTTTTGTGTTGTATTTGAACCCATTAACAACATCAAAAATGTCAAGTATTATTTGATGTGGTGCACTAAATGAAATATGAAGTTATTGGAAGACTATGATGATAATGATTTTATATATGAAAGAGGGCCTGTTACAGTCGAAGGTTTTTTTTCCAAGACACTCATCAAACCAAAAGTCATGTTTACTTTCAATATTTTCAACCTGATGCCATAAGTTGTCAATATAGTCACTTGGTGTGTGTAGTGCACATAAATTTGATAGAAGTTCAATCAAGAAAAAGATTGAAAGCTAAAAAATGGAGAATGTCCAAATGTCACCATGAATGGATTATTGAGGATGACATTCCATAAGAATTTTTTAAATGAACTACCCAACAATATTTTCTCCTTGTATTCATCTTTGAGAAAGAGTTTAAATAGATTGTTAGCCTTTCTTTTTGTGCACTCTTAAGTTATCGATTCTAGCTAGTACTAATTATTACAAAATTGTTTTCACTAATATGATGGCTTTGTTATTAGGTTAAAAAGAAATTCAAAGATCCCTGATACTAGTATAATTTAAGGATCTATCATATCACAATTTTCTTTTTTGTTGTTGATTGTACAACTATGATGTTTGCATTGCATTTTTATTTTTTATGGACCATCATTTTATCTTTTCAAGAAATTTTGTTGCTATCTTAGTAACATTATTTACTTTATTAAAATCACGTTACCATAAAAAATGCAATATTAAAAAAATCATTATTAAAAAAATCAATTTATTGTGTTTGTCCTATACATGAAGTGCATACAAAACCTATTAAAACTAAAAATTCATGCTCCATGCATATTATTTAATACACTTTTAAGTTAGATGACTTTTTTAGACACCTACACCATTATTTACATGTTCACGCAAAATGTACCATGTTTTTTAATTTGCAATTTTTGCAATTTTCCATATTTACAAACATTGCTCCATATACATGAACTTAAATGTAAAACCTTTAAGCATCAAACCATGCATCATTCAAAATGTAACTTGTTTTAAATAATGTTTACTTTTTATCAAACTCACAAACTATAACTTGAAACCTTACATCAAACAAAAAGTTGGAAGTTAACTAGAACAACCATGCCAAGTTTTATCCATGAGAACTTTGGTGGGTATTAATGAAATCCAAAATAGCCCACACATTCTACTTATCATTTAATTTTAAAGATACATCACATGAAAATATGGTATGAGGAGACTGTAACTATTACATAGGGTATCAAAAGTTGGGTAGCAACTTTATATTAAAATTTAAGTATCAACCTAAATCCATAGTAGTCCTTGTATACAAGACGATGATCTATTCATGAATGAAACATGTATACCATATTTTATAGTGATATCTTAAGTTATGATTGTTCTAGGCATCTACACTGTTATAAGATTCATTCAAATGCAAAATGTACCACGTTTTGTAATTTGCAATTTTACTATTCATTAAATAACTTGACAAAACAACTTTGAACAAAACCTAAGAATCATAGATACTAACATTATAAGAATCATCATGTGAAATGTAGTCAATTAAATGAAAATTTACTTTCATTGCTTCATATTCATGAACTTAAATAAGCATCAAACCATGCATCATGTAAATTGTACCATGTTTCATAATGCCATTTTATAGTATGTTTGCATGAACAAATTTATATTAAAAGTGAGTTGTCAACCCACATCCACAATATCTCTTCTATACAATATTATGATCTATTCATCAATGAAAAATGTGCCCTGTTTTGTAATTTTCAATTTTACTATTCATTAAATAACTTAAGAAAACAACTTTGAACAAAACTCAAGAATCATATATACTAACATTATAAGAATCATCATGCAAAATGTACCAAATTAATTCAAATATACTTTCATTGCTTCATATTCATGAACTTAAATATGTAAAATCTTTAAGAATCAAACCATGCATCATGCAAATTATACCATGTTTCATAACGCAATTTTATAGTATGTTTGCATGAACAAATTTATATTAAAAGTTAACTATAAACCCACATCCATGGTAGCTCTTCTATATAACATGATTATCTATTCATGAATGCAAAATGTATACCATATTTTATAGTGTAATTTTAAGTTATGATTGTTTTAGACATCTACATCATTATAATATTCATTCAAATGCAAAATGTATCATGCTTTGTAACTTGCAATTTTACTATTCATTGAATAACTCGATAAAACAACTTTGAACAAAACCTAAGCATCATCTATTAATGTTATAAGAATCATCATGAAAAATGTACCAACTAAATGAAAATTTATATTCATTGCTTCATATTCAATAACTTAAATATGTAAAAATTTTAAGCATCAAACCATGCATCATGAAAATTGCACCATGTTTTATAATGCAACTTTATAGTATGTTTGCATGAACAACTTTACATTAAAAGTTAACTATCAACCCACATCCATAGTAGCTCTTATCTACAAGATGATGATATATTCATGTACGAAAAATGTACACCATATTTTATAATGCAATTTTAAGTTATGATTGTTTTAGACGTCTACACCATTATAAGATTCATTGAAATGCAAAATGTAACATGTTTTCTAATTTGCAATTTTACTATTCATTAAATAATTTGAAAAATCAGCTTTGAGCAAAACCTAAGAAACATCTAACATTTTAAGAATCATCATCAAAACATACCAACTAAATGCAAGTTTACTTTCATTGCTTCACATTCATTAACTTAAATATGTAGAAGCTTCAAGAAGCCAACCATGTATCATGCAAATTGTACCATGTTTTATAATGAAATTCTATAATATGTTTGCATGAAAAACTTTATAGTAGAAGTTAACTATCAACCCACATCCATAGTATCTGTTTTGTACAAGATGATGATATATTCATGAATGCAAAATGTATACCATATTTTATAATGCAATTTTAAGTTATGATCTTTTTAGACATATACACCATTATAAGATTCATTCAAATGAAAAAATGTGCCATGTTTTGTAATTTGCAATTTTACTATTCACTAAATAACTTGACAAAAGAACTTTGAACAAAACCTAAGAATCATCTACTAACATTATAAGAATCATCATGCAAAATGTACCAACCTATTGTAAATTTACTTTCATTGCTTGACATGCAAAAACTTAAACATGTAAAACCTTTAAGCATCAATCCATGCATCATGAAAATTGTACCATGTTTTGTAATGCAATTTTATAGTATGTTTGCCTGAACAAATTTGTATTAAAAGTTAACTATCAAGCCACATCCATAGTATCTCTTCTATACAAGATGACGATTATTCATGAACGCAAAATGTATACCATATTTTATAATGCAATTTTATTTTATTATTGTTTTATACATATACACCATTATGAGATTCATTCAAATGAAAAATGTACCATGTTTTGTAAGCTAACAATGTAAACTTTGAGAAGAGAACTATAAACTCAAAACAGGAACTTTGGCCAAAAAATCCCAAAAAACATGAAAAACAGTGCTAAAAATGAAAAGTGTGTATACTGGAATGATGGTTTTTTTTGTAGGGCCTATTTTGAACATATTTTGAAAATGGCAGTGAAAACCATTTTTTTGTGCGAAAACCACCCTGAAAACGAAGAGTGTTGATTCTGGAATGATGGTTTTTTTAGGGTCAATTTTCAACATTTTTAAAAAATGGGAATAAAACTGAATTTTTATGTGCAAAAAACATATGTTTTTGAGGAAAAAACACACTAATGTTTTTGGCAGAATAACATTTTCTTTCCTAAGTATAATTTCAACCTGTTTTAGTAATGACGATAAAGATAAAATAATGGGATCTGACACACATTAAAATTATATTAGTTTCCATCCCTGTTGTTAAACATATAATAACATGACACTAAAGATTGCTAAAATTCTAATTGTTTTCAACCATAACAATAAAAGTAAAAAAAAAGAAAAAAAATTGTAAAATTTTCAACCATAAAATTAAAAAACCATGAAATTATGAACAAATTACATGACTAAATTAACCAAATGTGATTATTTGTAGATTGAATGAAACATACATTATATCTCTAAGTTATTGTTGCATTGTAGATATTCTAGACAATAAAAATAATCATAATTAAAACATATAATCGAACAAACATAAAAATGACTCATAACTTCTTATATAACACCATATGGAAATCAAAATTTTTATTTCAAGATACGATGCAAACAATAGTTATATAAACTGTCTTAGACAATTATTCAAAATCATTCGTATTTTCTTTCACACCATTAGAATTTACATCTTCAGATGAATGACTAGATGCAGATGAACATGTTCCATATTCTTGTCTTTCATCAACTAGTGCCCCATCTGAGTCCACATGCATGCCCACCATTTCAGGTTTCAAAATTCTTTTGGATCTACGAATGATTTTAGCAAACTCCCATCTCAACACTCTTCCTTCTGGTAACAACCTTTTTAGAATCTCTATCGTCTTGAAGTGAAGAGCTCCTCATTTTTTTAAATTGAGGTCATAAAAAAGTATTTCAGCATCCTCCAATTTTAAGAGGTTTGTGCTGATACGATTTATATTTGTACCCTTTCTTTTTCCCTTTCCGCCAATTTTTTTCTCAACTACCATATCTGGCTTATACACACCATTGAATGGGTGTGTATTTGTGGCATACCAATGTACTTCAACACCTGTAACATCTTCATTTCCTGTAATGAACTTTATAACCTTAGCAACCCACAATGGATAGACATTGGGATCTCTATCTGCTAGCACTACGATCATGCAACATTCCTTCATATCCTGTACTAAACCGCTGTAAAGGTCTTCCATGGCTTCATGTTGTGCACGAGATATTCTGGAACCAATATACATTTCTCTTTCCTCTGCCTGTGAATAATTAATAATACCTTGAGATTGTTGTTGCTCAACAATGTTTCTTTCCTCATGTTCATTTGACACATTTTGTGGCCAAATAAATGGTTTTTTCAAAGGTATATCTTCATTTGTTATTCTTGAAATGATATCAATTTGATTATTGAAAAAAGACTCCCACCAAACTGAATTAGAAATATCAAAGTACTCATATGTATATCTAAGATATTTTTTAATTTCTTCTAGGCAATCATAATAATTTATATCTCTATTTGTCTGCGTGGATTATGAACTTTAGAAACTGATTGTAATAACAATGTATTTGATGCAAATATTGGATGATCTAGAATGAACTTCAAAAATTCCAAACCTGATGACGGTGCCCATTCTACAGTAGTTGAATACTTCTTGCCCCTTATTAGTGTTTTCCCATCAATTTTTTTGATACAAAATTGATGTTGGAAGCTAATGTCATTAAGTTTTTTGATGCATTTATCCTCACCATGCGATCCCAGAATAAACCTTCGCATGTCAATATTTTATTCCAACACATCAAAAGTAGTTTATGGCATGTATGATTTCTTAATACATTCAATTAATGATGGCAAGCTCCCAACTTCCTTCCTCCTCAATGTGATTAAAAAATGACTCAATATCTTATCAATATGGTAATGAGTGTTCCCAATGAGAAGGACACCAACCTTTACCTTCTGAAAAATTCTCAATTCAACAAGCTAATTTTTATTTTCACAACAAGTGTTGTCCAATTGTAGATACAAAACTTCCGGAAGAATACCAGACCAATGAGAAAGCACATCATGAATTATGGTCATTGCCATATTTTCATCGTTATGAATATTTGGAGCTGTGAAGTACACCCTTGGTAACATTTTCCCACCATACAACCAACCAAGTGATGCTAAATAAATTTTTCCTCTTATAAATTTTTGGGTGTGCGAACAAAATGTGGTAAAAGTATTTTCTTCTGGTCCATAGAATCAATTATCAAACCCAAATATTTATTCAGATTACCATAGCACTTCTTTCGATTCTTGTACAACTTTTTCCTTTCACTTTTTTGTTGTTCCGATGCTGCTGAAGTTATTTGACAATGGAATCTACACAACATAAAAGAAATTCATTAACAAATATGTTTTCATAGTTGATGACTATACAATTTTAAAATTTAAAGTTATGAATGCTTACCTCTTTCTGACCCTTCACAATTATCCCTTTTTTATTTAAGAGAAGCACATGTACTACAAATCCCCATCCTTGTCTTATTCAGAATATGAACATTGTTGAATTCTTCCTTCCATACGTTCACAAAATATTGATATGTAATAAATCGACCATGTCCCTCAACACCTTCTGCATATTCTTTGTATAAGTTGTATATTTCTTGTTTTGAGAAATTATTTGGAATATGTATTGTCTCTCTATTTTGCATACACTCTCCATGCTTTGAAAATAAATATTTCATCTATGATATTGCAGTATTTTATAATGTCCCAAACTGTTGTTTATGATGTACTTCTGAATAAAATGTGGGATCCTTTTCCAAATTGTGTTGGATTCTTGACAGACAAAAATTACTCATTGAATGAAACATTTTGAAAGCCTTTCTACAGATAAATAAAGACCCAATATGATAATCATAACCTGAAAATGTAGATTGCATGCTTTTATTCATTGACAAATATATCTTCCTTTTCTCTTGAAATGAGAGCATTGATAGAACTTCTTCTTGTCAGATATTCTGCTCTACCTCTTGTATAACTTCACATCTTGGATTAATACGAAAATGTTTGCTTCTACTCCTCGATATAATATTTCCTGGAAACATATCCATTGTTGGATAATCATTTGTATATGCATTTTAATCAACATTCTGAGGAATGTTATCCTCACTATGATCATCTGTGCTTTTAAAATACTGACTTGGAGGTTATTCTTCATCTTTCCCTTCTTCAGTGCTACTCTCATAGTCCTTAGAATTAGGACTAAATGGAAATATTAACTCGATGTTTATTGGATATTCTTCATCATGTGCATTGTCAGTGCTGCTCTGATAGTCCGTAGGATTAGGAATACGTCGAAAATGTGACTCTTCACTTACTAAAAATTCTTCATCCTGCCCTTTGTCATTTTTTCTCTCATAGTCCTAAAGAATAGGACTAAGTGCTTCATCCTATCCTTCATCACTGCTGCTCTCATAGTCCTTAAGATTAGGACTAAGTGGAAACCACGACTCTATTTATTTAAAAATCTTCAACATGCTCTTCATCATTACTGCTCTCATAGTCCATAGGATTAGGACTAAGTGGACATCGTGACACTCCATTCTTTTGAAATTCTTCACCATTGTTGCTCTCATAGTCCATAGGATTAGGACTAAGTGGACACCATAACACTCCATTCTTTTTAAATTCTTCATCATGCTCTTCATCACTACTACTCTCATAGTCCATAGGATTAGGACAAAGTGGACATTGTGACACTCCATTCATTTGAAATTCTTCATCATGCTCTTCATCACTGTTTCTCTCATATTCCATAGGAGTAGGACTAAGTGGACACCATGACACTCCATTCTTTTGAAATTATTCATCATTATCTTCACCACTGTTGCTCTCATAGTCCATAGGAGTAGGACGAAGTAGACATTGTAACACTCTATTCATTTGAAATTATTCATCATGCTCTTCATAACTACTGCTCGCATAGTCCATAGGATTAGGATCAAGTGGACATCGTGAAACTCCATTCTTTTGAAATTCTTCATCATGCTCTTCATCACTGCTGCTCTCATAGTCCATAGGATTAGGACTAAGTGGACTCTGTGACACTTTATTCATTTGAAATTATTCATGATGCTCTTTATCATTGCTGCTCTCATAGTCCATAGGATTAGGACTAAGTGGAAACCGTGAATCTTTATTTATTTGAAATTATTCATTCTGTCTTAAATCAGTGCTGCTCTCATAGTCATTAGGATTAGGACTAAGTCAAAGATTTGACTCTCTATTCATAGTGGAAGAATTTTTGTTATATTCATCAATATGAATAGAGTTGTTACGTGACAAAAATGTTGATGCTTCACAAAGAAAAACGTCACTATTAGAAGAATACATGCCTTTCAAACAGAAGAGGTTGAATTATACAAATGCACTCTCTCCTAATGAAAATATATAGCTTAAAGAATGAAAATTTCCCTCCAAAGTTTCCATCCAAAAATTTTCACCAATATTTCTCCCTCCAAAAATTTCATTTCATGTATTTCCCTCCATAATTTTCTTCTACAATTTATTAAAAAAATTTAACTAAAATTTTCTTATGAAATAATTCTTTTAAACTAAATCTTTAAATTAAAATTTTAAACTAAATCTTTTACTTAAATTAAGTTTTTACTTAAACTATATAATATTTACTAAACAACTTAATGTCTTTTTAAATTTTTATTATATCTTCTAATTCAAATTAATCCTACATTCACCGTGCTATAACACAATTCCGTAATGTTCGCTATATCATGGTTTACTATATCGTCATAACAAGAATTATATGTTAAAGTCTTTATAAAAACAAATTAATCCCACATTCACCATACGGCAAAACAACTCTGTAATGTTCATTTTATCATAGTTCCCTATATTGCCATAACAAAAATTTCATGTTAAAATTTTTATTAAAAAAAAATTAGTCCCACATTAACCATGCGATAAAAAATTCCATAAGTTCTGCTATAACATAAATTTCATTATCACTATTCCTCACATCACATCAAGGTTTTTTGAGGCTCGTTAAAAGACTTGGAGCAAATTTGTGAGCAACTACATTGCTATCAACAACATATTCAACAAAACATTATCACATTTTAAGGTTAGTTTTTATTTTGTCATGTGAAAGTTTTAAAATTCAACACGTTTAGCAAATTTGTTTTTAAGAAATTAAAAAATTAAATGATTCAGATCGACCCACTACATTCGCATAGGGCATAGTATTCCTGGTCATGCTCCTCGGCAGTCCAACGGGCCCATGGGGGAGGGGTGGGGGGCTAGGTGTCAGTCCCCCAGTCGCACCCCAATGGCTGGTGCCCAACCCCCCACCCCACTCCAACGTCCCAATGACCCACCACCATGGTCTGTTGGAAATAATACTGAGAGGGGGGGTGAATCAGTATTATCAAATCAATTATTTTTCATTTTCATACTCAGTTATATATATATATGCTACTTCAGTTATGGGAAACTGCGTATATATGATATTGTATCTAAGGCAACCAACGTATATCAATAAACTTATGATTCATTAAATTTTGATCTTTAATCAGTGCATCAGAACTTCATTAACCATAAGAATAGTGAACAGGTGCAGTAAAACAGAACAGATCATCACACACATGGACACAAGATATAAGGTGGAAACCCAATGTGGGTGAAAACCACCTACTACAATTTGTCTCTATCTTCTTGTAATAAGAAACTTCCTTTTACAATATTTCTCTACTGGTGCAGTCTTATACTAGCACGCAGGCTTCTACCTATAGAAGGCTACAACCTTCTCTTGTTCTCTAGCTTCTCCTGGAAGGGAGCTACAACCCCCTTACATCTTGTACTAGCTGATGTACTAGTACGTAGGTGCTGACCTATAGAAGGCTACTACTTTCTCTTTTTCTTCCAGGGACCACATTTCATAAATTTTCAGACTGGATCCATCAATGAAAATAATCAAACATGAAATACATCTACATCAACCAATCTCCTTTGCTTCAATCAAAACTGAATCAAACAATTACTTCTCGGAATGCTATAACCAGAATACATTAACAGTAACCAGAAACCAATCCTGAATCTTGAACGCTGCAGCAATAAACAGAAGTAGCTAAAACATATTTCATGAGACGTACGCTACTCAATATGTAGACCCTGCATGCATATGCTTCTGTATTAAGGCCAACCAACGTATATGCAGTTTTGACTTACTAAACCAGTGCGTATATGCGCCTCTGATGTGCCGAACTTGTGTACAGATCTATAAATATAATTTATCCTTTTCACTTATTCAGATGTCAGTTATACCCAGATTATCATATTTATAGATCAATTTATGTGCCAAATATAACAGAACAATAGAACTTATCCATCTTCTAGTGCTCAGGTTCCTCCTTTCTCCAGATCGAGCTATGCACCATAACCCAATTCTAGATCTTGCTCGTCATAAGATATTCAATGCTTAAGTGAGTGCCTTTTCCTAGTGATCTCTTACCCCTTTTATAGTCTTAGGCCTTACTCAATACCATGGTCCAAAACCATAGAGAATCAATACCATGGACCCAATACCTAGGTTCAACACTTCGAACGAGATACCATGGTCCAAAACCATAGGTCCAAATATTAAGGACTAAATACCATGGACCAAAAATAAGTTTTCCCACATGTACGCACTTTTCCTTGCATGAAAGTGTGTGCATACGTACACGCACCTTTTTATCATCTATCCCGTGTGTATACGCCACTTGGTTGAGAGGAACCTACGTATATCTCTTTTTCTTTCATTATGAGAGCCTGAACTGTGATTTGTTATTTGAGTGAGTTGCCATCAAGGACAACACCTATGTCATAGCGCCAAACCTGTGTCATAATCCCAACAATCTCCCCCTTTGGACTTGATGGTAACCCCAAGCCACTCAAATTCATTCTCCCCCTTTGTCATCAAGTGCAAAGGGTTATGATCCCCCTGAGTGCATGCTGAAATCTTTGTTGTGTTGTGCTGTCCATGCTCCCCCTGACTATAGGCAAGGTCTGCAAGAAGATGTTCTATAAGAAGAAACATGACCTTATACATCATAAATGACCTTCCTATCACCAAAGACTCATACATACATCCATCTCCCAACCAAGTGGGGATATACCAATATTGACTCATCCACCCAACCAAGTGGGAATACACCAAAAAAAAAATTACACATGATATAACAAGAACATTACATCATCCATCCCAAGGATAGTGGGGAAACCAGGATAGGCTGTTACATGACCTTGATAATAAAGAAAATACATGACATAGAGACTAAATATCTGAGACAAGACTATGATAGTCATAAAAAACTAACATCAGCAACATTTGTCGATCATCAGTGAGACTAGAAACCATGTTCTCCCTCTACACCTGTTCCACCTGAAACCAAAAACAACTGTGAACTTGAACCAAGATCTTCTAAGATAATGCAAAAAGTGCATTATTAGAAGTAAATATGCTCTCCCTGAACTTGTGCCAGATAGTCTTTATCAGAGCCCATATCAGACTCTGTTCATCCTGAGCCTGGCCCACTGTTTGTCTTCAATCCAACATATACGCGATTGTATCCACTGAAACCAATGTATGTACGCGGATTCTCCTCATGAAACTCACGTACAACCACTTTTATCTGAAACAAACAAATTTCAATAGCAAGATTATGCATCAACTACTCCCAGCTTCTATCTAAGGTATTCAAATGTCTCCCTGGGCAGTGGTTTGGTGAGTATATCAGCTACCTGTTCCTTGGAGGGAACATACACCGATTTGACCTTTTGTTCAAGCACTTGTTCTCGGAGAAAATGATATTTGATAGGTATGTGCTTGGTCTTTGAATGCATGATAGGATTATTTTAAATATTGATTGCACTTGTATTATCACATAAAATGGAGATGGGTGGAGTACAAGTGATTTGAAAATCCTACAAAGTTTCCATCATCCAAAGGAGTTGTGTGTAGCAAGATGCAGTAGCCACATATTCCATTTCAGTTGTAGATAAAGCAATTGAACTTTGTTTCTTGTTGAACCAAGATACTAATTTGGAACCCATAAAGAATGCACCACCATTAGTGCTTTTTCTATCATCCACGCTTCCTGCCCAATCTGCATCTGTATATGCATGAAGTGTGAGATCTGCATCTCTAGGATACCATAAGCCATAGTTTTGTGTTCCTTGAAGATATTTGAATATCCTCTTAACTACCTGGAGGTGTGCTTCCTTTGGATTTGCCTGTAATCTTCCAACTATTCCCACTGCATGCATGATGTCTGGTCGGGTACCTGTCAGATAGAGCAAACTACCAATCATGGATCTATAGGTTGGTTGATGTACTACTATTGATTCATTATTTTCATTGAGGCCACATCCTGTTACCATAGGGGTACATACTGGTTTCAAATATTCCATGCCATATTCCTTCAAGATCTGCTTGAGGTACTTGTTTTGTGATAAAAAGAACCATCTTTATTTTGTTGGACTTGTAAACCAAGAAAATATGTCAGCTCACCAAGAAAGGACATTTCGAATTCTTTCTGCATCACCAAAGAAAAGTTTTGACTCGTGGCTTATTCATTGCTACTAAAGATGATATCATCAACATACACAACAAGTATTAACAATTTATCATTATCAATTTTTATATATAGATTTCTATCTGCAGATCCTTTTGAAAAACCTTGTTGATGGAGGTATTTGTCCAAACGACAATACCAAGCCCTCGGAGCTTGTTTAAGACCATAGAGTGCCTTCTTAAGTCTACATACAAGTTTTGGATCATTTCCAAGGATGAATCCAATTGGTTGCTCAATATAAACTTCTTCTTTTAAGTCTCCATTTAAAAAGGTAGATTTCACATCCATTTGAAATACTTTGAACTTCTGAAATCTAGAAAGAGCAAGGAACATTCTTATGGCCTCAAGTATACCAACTGGTGCAAAAGTTTCTTCAAAGTCTATACCTTCTTGTTGAGCATACCCTTTACAAATAAGTCTCACCTTGTTTCTAATAACATCTCCATTTTCATTCAACTTGTTTTTGAATATCCATTTTGTCCCTATGACATTCTTATCATTTGGTCTAGGAACCAACTCCCAAGTATTATTCTTTTCAATCCGCTCAAGTTCTTCATTCATGTCCTTGACCCAACATTCATCTTTTCATGCTTCACTTACATTTCATGGTTTAGTGGAGGAAAGAAATGCTAGATAGCTTGAAGCTTCTGAGATAGTTTTTCTTGTTTATACACCTCCCTCTTTCTGCCCCAAAATTTGAGTTTCTGGATGATTCTTCTGAACGTACCTAGATGGAGTTTTTTCTTCTATCCTTATCTATTGTTTTGGTGCCTCATGGGTTTCTTCTTCGTCATAAGTCTGATATGATGTTGAAGGATAGTCTTCATCATCTTTGAAATCTTCAGATTTTACTTGCCTAGGAATGTTTCCTTCTTCATCAACCACTACATCAATACCTTCAACAATTTTTCCAAGTCTTTTATTGTAACACTTATATCCTTTGCTGTGGGGAGAGTAACCAAGGAGAATGCCTTCATCTGCTCTAGGTTCAAACTTGCCAAGGTTTTCATCAGTCCTTTTGATGTAACATTTACTTCCAAAAATTTTGAAGTATTTTACCGTAGGAGTCTTACCATACCAAAGTTCATGAGGAGTTTGAGTGTTGTTCACTCGGAAGTTTGTCTTGTTCAGAATAGTGACTGCAGCAAACGCAGCTTCAACCCAGAAGGTTGCGGGAGTTCCAGACTCATCAAGCATAGCACAAGCCATTTGTTGAACCGTTCTATTCATCCTTTCCACTACTCCATTTTGCTGAGGAGTCTTTGCAGTAGAGAATTCCCTTCTTATTCCATGTTCTTCACAAAAATTGAAAAATTCATCCGAAGTAAATTCCCCTCCTCGATCAGACCGGAGGCATTTGATTCTGCGATATGGTTCATTTTCAACCAAGGCTTTGAATGCTTTGAACTTTTTGAAAGCTTCGTCTTTATGCTTCAGAAGTCCTATCCAACACATCCTGGAAAAGTCGTCAATGAACAATATGAAGTATTCTTCTCCTCGAGGTGACCTTTTCCTGGATGGACCACATACATCAGTATGGACAAGTTCAAGTGGATTACTAGCTAATCCTTCCTTCTTAGGGAAATTAGTTCTAGTTTTCTTGCCAAACTGACATGATTTGCATATTGTATTGTCTAGAATTCTGATGTTAGGGAGATCACAAACCTCCTGATATTTGCATTCTTTCCTTATCTGAGAGAATCTTAGATGCCCCGATCTTTTGTGCCATAGCCAGTTTTCATCATTCTTGCTTAGATAGCATTGTTGTTGTCCTCCCTTGAGTATGTATAAGTTATTTGGAATTCTTATTCCCTTGATCATTGTTTCTCCTGTATTAAGCTCACGAACAATACATCAATTTGATCGAAATAATACCTCATTTTCTTGATCACACATTTGATTGACACTCGATAGATTATGCTTTAAGCCATCAACATACATAACATTTCTAGCTTTGACATTCTCTTTCAAAAGAACCGAGCCTTTACCTTTTATGAGTGCAGGGGTGTCATTTCCAAATGAGACCTTCCTTTCCTTTTCTAAGGCACTATATGACTGAAGTTTTTCTTTATCACCTGTCATATGTTTCGAACATCCACTATCAGTGTACCACTGATTTTCCTATCCTACCACATATAAGGCTATACCACATCTTTCTGGTTGCGGTTCTTTCTTTCTCCATGTTTTGGACTCAATGAAGCTTTCTCCTTTTGAGTTTTTTGCCGAAACCTACTCCTACATTTAGAATCTTCATGACTGAAGTTGTTACAAATAGAGCATTCTATTTCATTTTTAAGAGCAGAAAAGTTATTGTAGGTCCTTTTCATGATCCCAGTCACACTCCTTTGATTTTGTGCTTCCCTAGTCATGATGGTTTTGTAGGAAACACATTGAGTAGCTTTATGTCCAAAGTTATGACAAGAGAAACATTGCCATTGAAGAAATTCCTGCGATTATCAAACCTACCATCAAGGTGATTGTAGTTTCCATAGGCAAATTGAGACTAATTTACATGCGGTTGGTTGTAACTTTTTTTCATCCTTAAGGTAGATTGCCCCCAATTTACTTGGTTATATAGGTTCATCCTTGAAGTAGATTGACCCTGATTTACCTGGTGATCTACTTTATGCCTTTGCTGTCAATTGTCAACCTATTCACTTCTCCTTGCTACATCTAGATAATTTTTGGAGATGGATGGCTTCTGTGCTTGAGAACGCTGCACTTTGATAATCTCATCTAAATTTTTAGATCCTTTAGCAAATCTAAGATTAAGAGCTTTTGTTTTCTCAATATCTTTTCTAAGTCCCACAATTTCACATTCTAACTTTTCATTGTCTTTTTCCCTTTCAGCAAGTTGGAGTGTCAGAGTATCTATGATCATACTCTTTTCTTCTAAACAAATTTTAAGTTTAGAAGTTTCTTCATAGAGATCATCTTCATCTATAGCATCCAAGAAATCATCATCTTCAAAATCCATCAAGAGTCTACAATCATTACATTGTTCATCTTCATCACTAATTGAAAATCCATCACTGTCTTCATGTGTATAATAGCTCTTCTTACTTACATTATTGTTTCTATTCCATCTAACTGGTTCCTTACCTTTGTCAAACTTATCTTTATGAGCAAACTTGGCTGCATAGTGACCGACTCTAGCACAAGCAAAACATTTGCAAGGTAGCTTACCTTTGAATCTTCCAGAACTCCGTTGAAGGTTATTGAAAAAGTTTGATACTTACTCTCCTTCTGACATATGTCCTGACTCATTGTAATCTCCTTTTCTTGAAGCTTTGAATGTGGCTTCTCTCCTATATGATGGTCCCCCTTTTCTCATTTCGAAAGTAGTTAGGATTCTGTGCAATTGTGACAAGGTAATGCTATGTAGATTCTGTTTTTCTTCTATGGCAAAAAATTTTGATTCAAACTTAGAAGACAAAGATCTTAGAACCTTTTCAACCAAAGTAACTTCCTTTATCTCTTCACCCAAGTTTTTCATACGATTAAAAATCTCATTGATACGTAAGAAATAATTAGCCACACTTTCATCATTGTGTTAACACCCAGGTTGTTCCCTTTGACTCCCAAGGGAATACGGCCGGGGTAACCACTAACCAATCTTTGGATTACAGCTTCTAGCCCAACTGTAATCAGAGATGGCTCTCTCTTTAAGGTTTGTCTCTGTTCTGTGGAAATTTTAGGCTAGTTATGAAGTAAGGGTTTTGGTTTATGTTTGGTTGAAAGGATGTCTTTCTGTACCTAAAGTGGAAATCTGCAGTTAATGTTAGTCCATTGGGCAATGGAGTCTGTGGCTACTGGTTTTTTGAAATCTTGAGGTGAGCAGCTGAAATTACAGGGCCATTTGAATACTTCATAAAACAAACTTGAAATTATGATGGTGAAATGCAAATAACCAGTGAAAAGCAATTAATAATTTTCCACTAAGTTGGGGTGTGGGAAGGAGATATATTCCTCAGGAGCAAACTTGAACTCCTGAAACAATAATCACTGTGAGAGATATAGTGTGAAAGGGCAGCAATTAAGAATTACACCTTTATTACTATAACTGAATAAAACATTTATAATAGCTTAGATTGAGTTCAGGGTAATCTGTGATTAAATCCTGGAACTATTCTTTTTCCTTGCCATTAACTATAAAGCACATAAACATGAAAGAGATATGAAAAGATAACAAAACACACAACGAAGAGGTTTAGGGAAAACTTATTGTGCCATGAAGTACGTAGGAATCCTGTAACATTCAGTTAAACACCACAATGCATCAAACAACACAGAGCTTTGGAAATTCCATCGGCTTTTGTATTACTTCTCTGAGAATTTACAATAAAGGAACTCTAGA
>APFE031206997.1:21680-42005 GCA_000404065.3 Pinus taeda | reverse complement strand
TCTAGAACACTATAATACAGGCATTGGGCCAGAGGAGGGGAGGTTGAAAGCTGAACATTCCAAAGGGTAGATGCTGCTGGAATTAGGACTTCCTTGTAGAAGCTTGTGAGGAGAAATTACCATCCTTTCTTGTTTCATTTGGAAGTGGGTGAGCTTATCAAAGTAGAGGAAAACTCTTGCTGGACCCTGGGAGGAACTTGCACAACACCAAGGCTCAGGTTGTAATGGTTTCTTGTTTGTTTCCTTAATACAAATAAGTCCATTCTTCTCAATGATTTGTTGTTAATGAATTGTTTCATATACTCCTTGGTCTATATGTTGAATATGCTTTGTTTTATGGAATATTCAGATGTTATGTAATCGTTTGTTTGTTAGTGTATGCAGGTTTCAAAGTGAAGGAGGAGCTCATCTGGATCGACGAGGCTACACTGCTGCAACAAGCGTTGGACTTGTGGTAGGATCGAAAAACACCTGGTTTCTCATAAGATAATGTATGTTTAGAGAAGGATTGCTCTTAATTGTCTTGTTTGTCACTAGAGAGTCTTAGACTCCTAGGGAGGTTAGTTTTGTCAGCAAAAATAACTCTTTCCGCATGACAGTTGCCCATACAAAATATTCCCTAGAATACTCTAATTAATATTCTTAGGAATATTCTATTTAAATTTTTTTTTTAAATTCAAAAATTAAAGGTTATTGGACGATTTTCAAATTGGCATAACTTCTGCATACGGAGACCATTTTTCGAACTGTTCAGAGCACCGGAATCAGGAAAACAAGACCTATCCGGTCATTCAAGATCCAACCCAATCCAAGCACTTTCAAATTTGAACATTTTTAGACACTTGGTCTTGAGCTCCTAATCACACCTCCCAAATGAGAGGCTTTTGGTCCCCAAAAGCTCACTGAAATGCTGAACTAAATTGTAGTACACATAATGAGAGAATGAATATCATCTTCTCTTCAGCCCTTCAAACATTTGCTTTGCATGGAAAATGAATTTGAACCACAAATGGAAAGAAATTGGCATTTCCCTTCCTGAATGCGCTTGTCCTCCTGTCCACAACTCTCTTTTTTGCTCTCACACAGAAATTTTTTGGCGAGAAAATTACATAATGAAACTGAACAATGCTGCCTTGATCAATGATCTAATGTGGCTCGAAACAAACAAGATATTACAACATAGCATACATGCACACATCTGAAATTTACATATGTACAAAAGGAGTATGTCTTACTGTGTCAAGAAGTCCATCCACTTCTCACCAAGCCACTTCCATAACGACTTTTGCTAATGCAACTTTTCCTCATGTGAAACTTCTCGTTCCACATCAATAATGGAATCTATGGTTCCATCTTTGCCAATCTTCTTGTCTTGCTACATGTGTGTGGGACGACGAGTTGGATGTAAAGTCCAACAATGAGAGACAACATGTCCCCTCTTTTGGCAAAAAATGCAAATCTTATGCACCTTTTTTTAAGGTAGTCTTTGCTTCATCTACTTCCTGTGTGCTTTATTTCTCATCCAGCATCTCGAAACATGATGGTTAAATTGACCACAATATGTACAATAAATCTTTCTTCCATTAAAACATGTAAAATTTTCATGCCTTGCAGAAACACAATCGAATTGATCATGAGAAGATGTATACCTCTTGTGTTGCTTTGCATGTTCATCCTTTTTGCCTCCATGAGGAGATGAACTAGTAGAGGCTCCAATTTTCAATTGCAGACTAACACATAGTTCTTGTCTTGAAAATTGCCTAAAATTGCATGCTTGCCATAAACTGCATGTCTTCCATCTTCTTGCTGCAACTCCATATCATGTAATCTTTGAAGAATTTCTTCCTTCTCCTATTTCATGGCCAACAATTTCTCACGAAGCTCCGTGATTTCTCTTCTATCCTCAAACAAGACCTGTACCATATCCTTCAATATAAGGAATTCACACTTCATATCCTCATTGAAGAACCTTTTGAAGGACGAAATTTCACTTGTAGAAGTTGTCATTTTGATGTCAATGAACAAATTAACTTCAACAATGTTCTTAAAGCTTTTCAAAACAAATGACAAAGCTTTTTCACCTAAATGTCTTTACAACCATCACATATTCAAACAGCGAACAACACACAATTCAAGTGAGAATCTTGTTCAAGCAACCATCAGCAAACCAACTCAAGTGAAAATCTTGGAGTGGTTTTGAGGTTCTTTTGGGGTAAAGAAAATATCTTCTATTCCTTTTGTCTTTTCCAAGTCTTAGCTAATCAATAGCTATCCCCAAACTTCAGCAAACTCAAACAACATGTAGTTTGCAAAATAGTAAAGCAGTCAATCTTCTACACTGCTTTAAACACCTTTCAAGCTATACAATCAAGCTATTGTAATGTCAATTAAGCAAACCAAATGCTCTGATACCAACCTGATCTGAAAATGGAATATACTTGGAAAAGGGTGCAATGTATCCATTTTCATTTATGTAAATGAGTGAACAAATACTCCAAGTTTAAATCTGCAAATGTGTGAACTTCTTATTTCTAATACAAAGATAGATTGTAGGGGAATTTACTGGATATGTCTCCTCTAAAGAGAGGATGAGATCAAGAAGATACATGGCCCTCTACAGACTCTGCCTAAAGAAATAAGAAGTAAACACTCAGATTCAATTAAAAATAGACCTTGCTTGAACTTGACATTATGCGGAATTTTAGCTTGAAAGAGGTGTATGTCTTTTCTTCTATTTATGTGTTTTAACTTGATTTGTTTCAACTAATATTAAACATATATATCATACATATAAGGCAGCAAATAAACGTCACACATAACAACAAATTTATTAAGGATTTCACCCTAATCTTATGGGCTACATCTCTTGTGAGCTCTAGTCAAATAGACTTGGCTCTTTGGGATTATGGCTTGAATTCTTTTATAAGTTCCACACTCAACACCAAAAGGTTATTGACTGAACCTATGGGTTTTGAAAAACCATATACATCCCTGTCATGGATGTCCTCTTTGTGCAAGCAGATCTAGGCTCCCTTGGACTTGATTCCTTCAGTAGGTGCACTAAGCTTCTCTGAGCTTCTTAATGGCACAAACTGCTTTAGAATGCTTCAAATGTCTCTGAAATCTTTGCTACTGTTTCCAGCACATATCTGACATAAACAAATGACTCTTCATTTTCTCAAAATGAGCACTGCATCCACGATCTGGGCCTTCTCCCATGGTTGGCTCTAGGCTGCCTGAAACTTCTCTTTAGCATCTCGGCCTTTAGAAGTCTCCAAATTCTTTTGAAAACACCTTCATTGGATTTAGAAGGTTCCTTATAGCGAAAATAGGCTTTTGTTTCACCTCAAACAAATGGACCTAGCTCAGCACAACTGAATCACTGAAATGGCCCTAGTGGGTCCTAAAACTTCCATGAAGCAAAATCACCTGCAAATGACCTTTGTTGGCTCTGAAACCTTTGCCAATGGATTCAGAAGGTCGAAGAGACACAAAATCAAAAACAAAGTCATCTCAAAATGCTTTTCCTAACCAAAGTTATCGCTAATTCATGAACTGCCAATCAACCCCTATAGAGACTCAAGTTAACTTTAGTTAAGGGCCAGTTAAGCCGTTTGATTTCTTCCTAATCTATATTATTAAGTATAATTTTAACTAATATATATGTATATTATTAGTATTTATTTATATATTGATTTATTTTTATTTATTTATTTATTTATTTATTTATCTATTTTTTTATTTTATTTTTAATTAATAAATAATTTACAAGTAAATTACCTTTTTAACCAACCATTAAAATTATTTTATTTTATATTAACAACCTATATATTATTATCTTTTATTATATATATATAATATATATATAATATATAATATATATATATATATATATATATAATTTAATAAAAAATAAATTAACTTTTTAAACTAACCATTAAAAGTATGGTACTTATTGATATATTTTAATCTAGCTCTTTCTTAACAACCTAATATATTATTTTAATATTATATATATATATGAATTTTTTAGATAAACAAACCATTAATTTATTTATTTATACCTAATTTAACTTAGTTCCAAATAAAATAATAATAATTAAAAATAATTTAATAAACAAATAAAATACTTTTAAATTATACATTAAAGTATGGTATTTATATTATATATTTTTAATCCTAATATTATTATTAATTAATATATTAATATATATATAATATATATATATATATAATATATATGAATTATTTTCAAAAAACTAACCATTAATTTATTTATTTTTACCTAATTTAACTTGGTTCCATAAATAAAATAAAAGTAATGAATAATAATAGTAAGAATAATAATAATATTAATTAATAAATGAAAATTTGACCTGGGTCCTAAAGTCAAAAATTAGTCGTTAATCTTTTTTAGCCATTGGAGTCCCTGCTCAGACTATTTAACTTGTTGGATTGGATCTGTTTCTTCAACTTGTCTTGACGATGAACCACACTAGTTGATTCAAAACGTGTCGACAAAGGTCTTTCTATATGTGATTTACGCTGAAATTATTCTTATAACTATGATGGATCACAGAAGCCTCAATTCTACAAAAAAAAATTAGAGATTTTTCAGTTTATAACATCTATATTTGTAATTATATCTTAGCTTATACTCTTTTTTGCTAATTAGTTAACATCCAATTTGTAAATGCTTGGCACTCACACTTTGTACTAACAATAGACGTACTATCTTTGTTCCTTTTACATACTTTTGTGGTCATTTGGTGGACACAAATAAAATGATATTATCTTATACTTGGAACACAACCTGTATGTGTATTTTTCCATATTTGTTTTATGTTTTCTTGTTGTTGGGTTAGCCCTAGGATATTTTTTGTCTCTATAATGAAATATTCATATAGTGAATGTCTCTTTGTTTCTTGTCAAGCCTAGGGATGTTCTGGGACCCTGCCTGTGTGTTTCTGATTGAATCTTTAAAATAAATGGGTTAAATGCAAATTTTTAATACAACCAATAATTTATTTATGGATAGTTCCACTCAATCTAATATGTTTGAGAGTGTGCACCCTCATTTACCATTATGAATAGATACCTGCATCTCTAGATTTACCAATACCTTGTAATGTTATTTTTCTAAATTATACATGAATTTCACTAATAATGACATGGATTTATATATTTATTTCAGCACCAAATTGACATCAAGGTAACAATACAAATATCCCATTAAGTATGAGCTAAAGATAATTCAAATAATCTCACATTTAGTCTAAGAATGTGGCAGAGTAATTTCTGAGGTGTGAAGTTTTATTAAAGACACTATTTGTTTGTTTGTTTTGGTTAGAAAATGATATGCGTTTGGTATTATGTGACTTTCAATTTATCATTTGTAGCATGTTGAGAAATGGGAAAGAATAATGTGTGAAATTTATCTTGCAGGAATTGATATTGAATGAAAGTATACATAGTTTAACCAAGCTACAGTCTCCTTTGGTAAAGGAAAAAGAACATCTCAAAAAGTTGCTTAAGAGTACGCCATATATGAGTTTGAACACAAGTAATATATGGCTTTTTTTTTGCAGATATGTTCTTTTTGTACCCAAGATATCATAGCAAGGAATATATTTATATTGTAGGCATTGTTTGAGGACATCATTGAGGTTGATTTTTCTGATGTCCTACTTGATTGATACCTTCTCATGACTAGAATACTTTAAATATGAATTAATATGTTCTTGAAACAAATCAGACTCAAAGTTTATAGATATAAAAGATAAAAACAAATCTCAATGCCTATGTTTGATTGTTACTTTACTCTGTTGTGGGTAGGTTATAGGAAATGGGATTGGAAAAAGTTTGGGGAGACCATGTATAACATGTCTGGGATATGATTCATTTGTTGTTGGAGATCCTTCATACATATGATCCATCAACTTTGGAAATGTTTCTAGTTAGGATTCCTATGGTTTTTAATGTTGTGATTCTTTCAATTCATGGTTATTTTGGGAAAACAAATGTTATATGAATTTCAGACATCGGTAGAACGGTAATTATTTATTTATTTATTTATTTATGTTTTGCAATGTCCATTCCATGATATCCTCTCTTTATTGATGATAGTATTTTTGAATGTTTTCATATTAGGTGAACATTGTATAACATTTTTTCTAATTTAGTTACAAAATCATACTAATTAATTTATGTTGATTAATAATGAACACATAAAATCAATCTAAAACTACTAAATTAGAAGTTTGTATTGATTAACGATGAACACAAATAAAATGAATATACAACTAAATTAGTCGTTTATAATGATTATTAATGAAAGTAAATGACATAAATATAAACTACTAAATCAGTCATTTATATAATAAATATGAAACTAACAAAAAAAGATATATAACTACTATAAATGATAAATTTGTGATTACAAGTAACGACTAAATTTTGCATATATACGACTATTAGTAGCTAATTTACAATATCTTATGACACGAGTGAAATTTGGTCATTAATTAGTTTCAAATCATGACTAAAATTTGCATATATATGACTATTAGTAGCTAATTTATAGTATCTTATAACACGACCGAAATTTAGTCATATTTCTTTGGTAATTAATTAGCTTCAAATAATGACTAAAATTTGCATATATATATATGACTATTAGTAGCTAATTTATAGTATCTTATAACATGACCAACATTTTAATCATATTTATTTGGTCATTAATTGGTTTTCTGGGATGATCATATAGTAGTATATTTTGTTGTGTATTTGATCATTAATTATGACAATTAATGACTAAATTAGTGACCAAATTTATGACTAAATATACTACTATATGAGAAAATTGAGACAACCAATTAATGACTAAGATAAAAATGACTAAAAGTTGGTTGCCTTATAAAATACTGTAAATTAGCCACTATTGATCATCGACTGAAAAATGGTTGTTTATATGCAAATTTTAGTCGTCGTTTTAGTAATTAATTAGCTATTTCGTACTAGTGAATGGAGACAAAAATCAAACTAAAGAAATCAAAGAGAGAGGGTAAAGATTTTGTTAAAGATGAGAAAACCGATCAAAAAATATATTAACATTAAATGAAAATACCTATATAGAAATAAAAACAAAAAATTCATAAATAGAAACATCAAACCCTAAAAACCAAAATAATCTATAAACAGAAACAAACTAGGAGGAAATACCAAGACCCAGCTTCTACTAGTATTCCAACCATCATCTCTACTCAAATTATTAGGCTTTTTTTTCGATTTCCATGGCCTCCCTAAATTTACGATGATGGAAATGACTAACCTTGGAAATGACCTGGGCCTCCTCAATGTACATGTGATGCCTAGTTTTTTTTGCATGCTCTGACAAAGCACGAGAGCGGGTTCTATCATGTTTGATGTCAGTTGCATGCTCACGAATCTTTTGATTAATCGAGAGACCAGTCTCACCAATGTAGGGAGTCCCACATGAGTAAGGGATAACGTAAACATAGTTCATATTTTTGGGGTCCACGTGGTCTTTAACGGATCATAGGGAGCTTCAGATGGTATTTAGAGGCCTAAAGGTTGAAGGAACCTTATGCTTCTTTAGGATCCTCACAATCTTTTCTATAGTTACTTGGATAAAAGGGAGATCAACCCCAGAAAAATGATCTGGTTTCTTTCTTAGCCTTAGTACACTGGTGTCTACTATACCCCTTATTAAAGAAAACACTCAGAGGTGTGTTTTCTCCTCATTGAGATGGTTATCATCAGAAACCCTTAAATCTCTAGTCGCTAGAGTATTGAGAACACAAAGATTTTGAGCTAGGAAATAATGAGAATTAGCATGAAGGTATCGTTTTGTGTGAGTTTTCTTCCGAATGACTCGATGAGAAAAAGATCTGTCTTCATTCCTTAAGAGGATGATGTCAAGGAAGGGTAGACTATTATTACTCTCAAATTTCATGGTGAACTTTATGGAATTAGACTGATTATTAAGGTGAAGGAAAAAAGGTCCAACTCTTCCTTGCCATGGGACCAAATGACACAAGTGTCATCCACAAACCTCTTCCACATCCTAGGAAGAAAACAAGAAGAGGCCAAGGCCTTTGATTCAAAATCCTCCATGAATAGATTAGCCACCACAGGGGAGGGGGGGAACCCATTGCGACACCACAAGTTTGTTCATAGAATTCCCCATCGAAGGAAAAGAAAGTAGATATTAGACAGATACCAACTTAGCAATATCAGGATCTATAATACGGTTGATGACCTTGATGGCCTCGTTGATAGGGATATTAGGGTAGAGGGAGACCAAATTGAAACTCATAAGATTGTCATCAGGATCAAGCCTAAAATCCTTCAACTCATTGACAAATGAAGCAAAGTCCTTGATAAATTAATATGTATTACCTATAAGGGGCTTAAGCTTCATTGCTAAATATTTAGCAAGAAGATAATTCGACCCTCCTATCATGTTGCCAATGGGGCCCTTATGGATATTAGGAAGTCCATAGATTCTGGGGGTAAGAGGGGCTACTCTCAATGAGCTTATGACTAAATAAGATGACCAAGCTACTAGTCTTTATAGTAATATCCACACTTTTGAAAATCTTCTTCAAGGGGTCCTTACTAAGTTTCTTGTAGCTCCCACTATTCAGGAAATGATCTAACATCTTCCTCCTATAATCCTCTATCACAACACCACCCTTATCGCTTTGAGAACAACAATATCCTTATTATTGATTAAGGACTTGAGAGTGCCAATTTCAAGTTTATTGATGTTGTTCTTGGGGGGCTTTGTCTTTCTAAGGACAACAACACAATCTTGTTTGATGATATCTTTAGTGGCTTGTAGTAAGTCTCTAATACCATATTCGATGTCACAGATGATATCGGCAACTCGGATCTTTCTAGGAGCAAGGGAAAAATTCAAACCCTTCTCCAAAAGACCAAAGACTGAGGGTCAAAAGAAAATCTAGAGAGATTAACAACCTTATTGCAAGAGGGAGGAAGAAAATAAGAACTAATTCTTAATTCTTACAAACATTGATGAATTTAATTTGAGAAACTAGTTTGTACACCAATTTTTTTTTTGTATTTTATTAAATATTACATATAAATATAAGAAGTATTGGTTCAAGATATAAATCTATCTTAAACATACAATCAACTAGTTGAGAAAATATCTTAACCAAACACCAAAGTATGAATTGTTTTAATTGGACTACATCTTTCAAATCCAATTAATTAACAAATAACTAACTCACATAACAATTACATTTATGATAATGAATCTCATTCAAAATACACAAGACAAATAGAAATTAAATCTCATAATTTCAAATAAATATATAGACTAATATGCATTAAACATCACTCTTCATCATTTTGTAGGTGCATTGAAACGACCAAATGATTTTCTAAATTATGATCAATAATATGTAAATACATCTAGTATTAATATAATCATTTTAAATATCCTAAATATGTTTGAGATTAATTTGGTCATTTTAATTTTAAACTAAATATGTTTGAGATTAATTTGGTCATTTTAATTTTAAATTAACATAGTTACCTTAGTTTGTTGAAATGATAAATATTGTTAATAAATTTAAGATGAAATAAAAATTTTGAATGCAAAATAACAATGTAATGGTGTTGAATGGTAGAAATGTGAATAATAAGAATGTAGTCAAATACAAATAGTCTTCATTGTGATTAATCTCAAACTATTTTCTTCTATTATTCTTATTTTCACTCTTGTTACTTTTGTCATCTTTTCATATTGATTATATGAAAAAGACAGTTGAAACCGTAAACCATTTAAATATTTAGCTCAAGTTGTTGTATTAAACATTATACCTTGTCTCTCTTGCTCTCCAATATTAATACACTAAATTACTATAAAACAAAAATCAATGTACATTGTCAATCTTTTTTTGTGCCTACATTGAAATCAATTCACAATGTTAATCCAATGACTTTAAAAATTATTGTACCATCATACATCAAATTACATCAAATCGGAACTCAACATCTACATTGAAATCAATGCATCTAATGCAAGCAATCAAATAAGATTAGAAAATAACATTTACAATGAAATCAATGCATGTAATGAAAGCAATAAAATAGGATCAAAAATCAACATCTACAGTCAAATCAATGTGTCTAGTGCAAATAAACAAATAAGATTAGAAACCAACATCTACATTGAAATCAATGCATCTGGTGCAAGCAATCAAATAGGGTTAGAAATCACCATCTACAATTAAATTAATGCATTTAGTTCAAACAATCAAATAGCATTATAAATCATCTACATTGAAGTCAATGGATCTAGTGCAAGCAATCAAATATCATTAGACATCAACATCTACACTAAAATCAATGCATCTAGTGCAACATATCTTCTTCACTCTCTCCCCCCCCCATCTATATCTATACCTTCCTCCATCTCTCCTCCTTTGTCTCTCTATCTCTCACTCCCCAAACACACACGCTCTCTCACTCCATATCTATCAATCTTTGTCCCCCCCTCCCTCTCTCCCCCCTACATATATACCTATACCTCCCTCCATCCCTCCTCCTTTATTTCTCTATCTCACCCTCCCAAAACTCACATGCTCTCTCACTCCATATCTGTCAATATCTTTGTCCCCCCCTCCCTCTCTCCCCTCCATCTATATCTATACCTCCCTCCATCTCTCCTACTTTGTCTCTCTATCTCACCCTCCCCAAACACACATGCTCTCTCACTCCATATCTATCAATCTCTTCCCCCCGCCCTCTCTCCATCTCTCTCTTCTTCCTTCTCTTCACATTCCATATACATCTCTATCTCCCCTTGTCTTTCTATGTCACCCTCAAAACATACACTCTCTTTATCCAATCTATCTATCTATCCCTCCCTCCTCCTCTCCCTCTATCTCTTCCCCTTCTCTTCCTCTCCTTTGCTTTTCTCTCTCTTCCCCCTTGTTGTTCTCACACCCTCTTACTTATCACTCCATCTCTCTCTCTATTTATTTCATTTTACCTCCCTCTCTCTCCCCCTCCAAATCCATCTCTCTTTTCCTCCCTCTCTCCATCTCTCTCTTCTTTCCTCTCTCTCTCTCTCTCTCTCTTCACCCTCCAACTTTGTTATTATATCCCTCCTTCTCTCCCCCATTATCTCCTTCTGTGTCTCTTTATCTCACCCCCGAACATATACTCTCTCTCTCTATCCATCTCTCCCTTGTCACTGCCTCTCTCTCTCCACTTCTCACTCTCTCTATCTTTCTTACCTCCCGCTCTCCTCCTCTCTCCCTCTCTGTCCTCCTCCCTCTTTTCCATCCTCTCTCCCTTTCTCTCCTACCTTCCTCTCTCTTCCCCCATCTCTCTTTGTCTCTCTCTCTCTGTTCCCTCCAATACTCTCTCTCTCTCTCTCTATTTTCCCTACATAATCTCTCTTCCCCCATCACTCACTTCCTATCTCTCAATGCTTGTATCTTGTCCTCCCCCTCTCTCCTCCCTCCCTCTCTCTTCCCCCATCTCACTCTCTCTCTCTCTCTCTCTCTCTCTCAAACACACACCCCTAAAACATACATTCTCTCTCTCCATATCTCCTTTGTCAGTCCCTCTCCCTATCCACTTATTACTCTGTGTATTTTTTCTTTGTTGTTTCTATATCCTTCCCTCTCTTCTTATCTCCCCCCTTCTCTCCATCTCTCCTTATTTGTCTCTTTATCTCACCCATAAACATACACACTTTCTCTCCATCTCTCCCTTGTCACTCCCTCTCTCTATCCACTTCTCACTCTCTATGTCTTTGTTCTTTCCTCCCTCTCTCCCCCTCAAACTCCATCTCTTTATCCCTCCCTCTCCTCCTCTATGTCCCTCCCTCTCTCCTCCACTCTCTCAAGTCCTCTCTCTCTCTCTTCATTCCTCCTCTCCCCTCTCATTCATTTTATCTTCCTTTCTCCCTTGTCACTCCCCCTATCTCTCCACCTTTATCATTCTATGTATTTGTTCTTACCTCACATATTGTAACACCGCTATTGTAACACCCCTGGATTCACCAATTACCGTAGTAACTTCTTGTTTTACTTATTTCTTTTGAAAAACAATTGAATTGTGTTTTATACTTGGACATAAGACTTGGAAAGAGTCTAGTAAAGGCATACTTGATATGTAAATATTTAAAATATAATAAAGTTGGGAAAATAAATTAATGATAGGAAGAACCATGAAACAAATTCCAAGAACCTCAAAACTGTTGCAAACAGTTAAAGGAAACCGTTACAAACTTCATTTCTTTTCCTAGAAGGAAGGGAGAGGAAGGGTTTGGTTGTATTTCTTTGATTTCATTTTTCCTCATTGAGGGGCAGCGATCTCTACAACATGTGGAGTATTGTTGGGTATACGTGAGTTCTTGAGTTGGAGTTGGAACCCCTTATATTTCTAATTGGAAGGATATCCTGAAACTGGACTGAACAATTTTGAGGTTAAGAGGAGATATCCTGATAGTATAAATCACAAAATTGTTTGGGGCAAGGAGGATGGGGGAGTTTGGACGTTATTTCCTGACTCGTGGTTGTGAGGATGGCCTTATAGAGATAACTGCAATAGGAAAATGAACAGAAAAATAGATAAGTTATATGCATCTTTATTATTTAAATTTTTCTTAATTAAAATCTTACAACAATTTATGAGTATTTTATATAGAATAATTGGTTAGATAGATAATGATTAACTTAAGCCTTGGTTCATATCTCTATCTTTCTGGGTGAAATTGTAAAAATCCTGTGAGAAGTAGTTGTTGTGCTAAGGAATTAGTCATGCAAAATAAAACTAGTATGTTTGAGAAAAAAGGGTTGTAATACAAGTATACACAGGGTTACATTTATTTTCTAAAGAATATGGAAATCGTGAATGAATTACTGTGATGATTCTTGTAAGGAAAAGAAAAGTCATTCATTGTGGTCAAACCTTTGGTACTAACAGTGGGAATTATGGTTAGTCTCGAGGGTAGGAGTCTATGACTCTACCTGAGACAGTCCATCATCCAGGCGATAGCTTTACCCTGAAGGCCAAAGGACTAGTCTCGGAGGTACCAAGACCTGTTCTGATAGGGTATAAGTACTTGTTGAATAGTGGAATAATTATTTCCAAAAATAAAATCATTGAAGACTTAAAATAAAGCACATCCTTCTAGAGAAGACAGTAAATTCCTATTGCAAGTTATCCGAAACAGATTTATATCTAGCAACATAAACTGGAATACAAATAACGCAACCAAGTATAGTAGTTTAATCAAGCCAAAGAATTCGGCCAACATGTTGTAAGAAATGAAGGTACTCTGTTTCTAATTTAATAAGACAAGTCTGCCATGCAAGGCTCGAAACCGTGACCCAATTATCTCATAAACAACAACAACAAGGGAAATAAGATCGAGTGGTATCAATGTTGCTAACATTTACACAGGAATAAAACCTAGAAAAGACCTATATAACATATTTGAAATAATGTATGCTGCAAACCCAGAAATTAAAGAAGTTAACAGTATCAGGACATAATCATCACATGCCCAGGAGAAACCCAATCATAAAACATTTCTTTCCAAGCATATATGTATATGAATAATGAATTTATAGTACAATTTTGTGAAGCATAATGGATGAAAAGACAAAAGAATATCCATTGGTGTATTCACTGAAAAACCAAAAACATTCTATCAAAAACGGTAAGTAAAATCTAAACTTCATCCACGAACCTACCCTTTGGTGGCTAAAAATTCTGGAAAATGCCATTCAAGTTTCATAAACATTACATATACCTAGTGAAAGAAAAATAGATAGGGTAAATCCTCTGCCCTTAGAATTTCAAATTTAAGTATACCGCCAAGAAACCCTGAGAGGGCATTCGATTTAAAAAGAATCCTAGTTATAAAATAACAAAGGTTGTTGATTTCTTAGCACTAGGTGGCTTGAGAAATAAGAAGACAAGGAAGCACCTGTAAACCGTGCATGCCAGTCGGGTGAGGCAATCCTTGAGCATCTTCACAAGAAGTTGAAGGAATTAAACATTTTGAGGAATTTTGCAACCATAGAGAAATTTTGGGTCAGACCCTTATCCACAAAATAAACAAAGCATGTAAGCTCAACAAAAGAAAAGAAGAAAAGCCAGGAAACATTAGGGTAATTGAATTTAATACCTTCCCACACTGAAGAGTCAAGCAAAATCTTCACGCTCATGATTGTTAGTTGGGTGCAGGCCAGATAGCTGTCGAGGCAGTAGAACAATTTATTCAAACAATTCGTAACTCCTAGCACAAGAGCCGAGTGGGGATCTTCTGTAAATCTCCTATCATATTCTGGTATAGGGTGAGCCAGAGGAACGAGACATTTTGGAATGTTAAACCTATTATAACCTGGGCAGAGTTAGCATACAAATGCAACTCATAACCTTAGCTGAAGTGGTCTAAAACGCAAAGAAATAAAGAATATACATAGAAGATCCCTTGGCTGCTAAGTTGTAGAGAGCATTACCTAATGCAGCGATGAAAAAACCATAGCGGTGCAAGGGTTCGGTAGGTAGAGCAGTTTCAGCGGAAGGAAGCTTAACAATGACGAGCCAACCAAGCCAAAAAAACCAATTAGTTACCCTGTACCACTGCAGCTCAATCCATGCCGTCAAATCAAGGGTTTTGAAGATCAAAGATGAGAGATGAATCCACAAGTTCCTCGGTGAAAGCAGTGGAGCAATCGAGAACTTAGGAAAACCGCTTGGAGTGAATGTCCCAGCTGGCGTCAACACATCCCCTAAACTTTGCCTGACCATTACGAATTTATTAAGCTAAATAATATAGCAATCAGACATAACAATCATATATATATATATATATATATATATATATCATAGTGTCGAAAACATATGTAATCTGTGTTGATGTCAAACGTATATATCACAGTATCGTAAGTATATAAATTTCAATTTTATTAAATTGAAATGTTAGGTTGGTGTATCAACTGCATAGTTTGGTGTGTTTCATCATGATTTGCCATGGTAGTTAATTCGATCATGGAACAAATAAGTAAAGGCTATTAATTTACATAGTAATGAATACATTGATCAGGAATAAGGATCTCATATACAGTCCTAAGGTGGTCCTAAGGTAGTTTATTGGTTTTTTTTTTACGCAAGTTATTATAAGTGATTGGTATATGTTACGCATATATCTTTAGAGTTAATATATATCCCGGTATATTAATATATATAATTAAAAACAAAAAGTTAATATTGTATTATCCAAAATTTTAAATTTAATAATAATATTATTTAAAATATTAATATGATATTATATTTATAATATAATAATATTAGGGTTAATAATGTTTTTTTGGATGGTATTAATAACCAGCATAGATCCATTTTAATTATGGAACTAACATGAGTCGAGAGGGATCAAATTTCTTCACATGCAAACATTTTTAAAGTGCAAAATACAATGTGTTATTTTTTATTGTTTAAATTGTATTTTTGAATGATAAATAGAGTATACATAGGACCAAATAAACATTTTAACCATAAAACTATTTTTTCTAGATATATATGAAGTTGATATCTAATTAAATTAGTTAACATAGATCTTCAGATAGTTTATTTAAATCTCTTGTTGAAATATTTTTTTAAAGTATAAGATTTAAACATCTGATTCTCAAATTTAATATAATAAGGGGGTTTCACTAATAACAATAAGGGGTTACACTAGTAGTATAGGGACCTAACATGCCCCTCTCCTTCAAAAAGTGTTGTCCTCAATGCTTGAGTAGTTTTGGATGCTTATGTATAAAATTTTCACCCTCCCATGTGGAATCCTTAGCGGATAAGTTCTTCCACTTGATGAGATACTCCGAAATTGATCGATTTCATAGCTGTCAATTTCTTGTTTCTATGACTGCTTTAGGTTCCGATATGATTTTTCCTCCCCCATCAAGTTCTGGCAATATTGTTTGAATTAAGATCTACTGCAATTTTTGAATGACTGCCCACACTTCTTCATCATTCTTCCATTCATCCCTTGCTTCATTTATCCAATCTGGTTGGATAATAGAAATGGCACAAAACAATGCTTCCACATCCTCATCCTTTCTGGAGAGTGCATCTACAACAACATTTTTCTTCCATTTTTGTAGATGGTTTCAAAGTCATAACCCAACATCTTTGTGACCCATTTTTCTTATGCTTCTGAAGGTAATATTTGTTCTAAAAAGTACTTAAGACTATCATGATCCATTTTTACCTTGAAGTATCTTCCCATTAGGTAAGGTCGTTATTTCTTAAGTGCATGTAGTATTGCCAACATTTCCTTCTCATAAATATATTTGTGTAAATACTTTCCTTTGATTGGACAACTTTTGAAAGCAATGGGTCTTTATTCTTGCATTAAAATAACACCAATTCCATTTCCTGAGGCATCAAATTCCACAATAAAGGTTTTTGTGAAGTCTGGCGTAGCTAAGAGCAGTGCTTGGCACATTTCCTCTTTAAGATTTTCAAAGGTCTTCGTTGCTTCTAGAGTCCAAGAAAATTCATCTTTCTTTAGTAATGTTGTTAGAGGTGATGCTATTATCCCATAATTCTTAACAAATTTTTTATAATACCCTATCAACCTGAGAGATCCTCACAGATGCTTTATAGATGTGAGAATTTTCCATTCCTTAATGAATTTAATTTTGTTAGGGTCTACCTTAACACCTTCATGAGATACAATATGACCCAAATATTCCACCTCTTGTACTCCAAAGAAACATTTGGATCTTTTTGCAAATAAATGTTTCTCCTCCAATAGTTTGAGCCCCCTGTCAATGATCCTTCCAAGACTTGTTTTAGATTAGTATATCATAAAAAAAAAAATTAACACAAATTTTCTAAGGAAGGGTTTGAAAATGGAGTTCATCAAACCTTGAAATGTAGAAGGTGCATTGGTAAGGCCAAAATTCATGACCAAAAATTCATAATGACCCTCATGAGTTCTAAATGATGTTTTTGGAATGTCTTCAGTATTCATTCTAATTTGATGATATCTTGAACGAAGATCCAACTTGGTGAAGTAAAATACTCCATGTAATTCATCTAATAACTCATCAATGACATGAATGGGAAATTTATCTTTAATAGTAAGGCTATTGAGCTTCCTATAATCCAAACACATGCACCATGATCCATTCTTCTTATGTACCAATACCACTGGAGCAAAGAAAGAACTTTGTCTAGGTTGAATTATACCAACTTCTAGCATTTCTGCAACCATACGTTCAATTTCACTCTTTTGGGCATATGGATATCTGTAAGTCTTGATGTTTGGGGGAAGAATTCTTGGAATCAAATGAATAGAATGATCATGATCACGAATAGGTGGGAGGCCTTTGGGAGTCTCAAATACCTTTGAATGATTATCCAAAAGTTTTTGGAGATCTGAAGAAATAGATGATTTCAATGTGGGAATCTCTAGTGAACATAATTGTGCAATTACACCCCATTGTTCTTTCTTTAGAAGATTTGTCAGGTTGTTAGAGATGATTATCTTTCCCGGTTTCCCTGCGATACCCTTTAATTCAACTTCCTTCCTAAAAATATTTCAAGAAAATCTCTTGAAAATTAAAAGCTATCATACCCAAAGATTGTAGCCATTGGACACTTAGTACAACATCACCACCACCCATTGGAATGGAAAGCATTGAACTATTAATTACATATTCTCCTGTGGATAGCTTGATATTATGGCACTTTCCAGAGAAATTTATGGTTCCTCCACTTTCAACCATCAATTGACACTCTAGTGTTGGATATAGGAAGCAATTCAATTCGTTGGCTATCTTACATTGAATAAAATTATGGGTACTACCCGAGTCAATCAACGCTATTACCTTTATATTCTTGATATGTCCTTCTATCTTAAGGGTTTGAGGAGTGTTAATTCATGCCAATGCATTACAAGATATGGTCAGATTCATTTCTTCGTTCTCTAGGGTTGGTTCCTGTATATCCTCTTCTTTTGACATTTCTTGTTCATTTTCTTCTTCCTTTTCCCCATCTATGTAACTTAATTTCTTCTCTGAATACTTATGACCTTTAGTGTATTTTATATCACAATTATAACATAGCCCTTTTTCTCTTTTTTCTTCCAATTGTTGTGCTACCAACCTTGTAGGTGGTGAAAGGCTAGGAGAAACAACACTTCCATCTTTATAGTTATAAGTGGTAGGCTTCATTGTTGCCATAATTTTGCTTTTAATTTTTCTTGCCAACCTTTATCTCTTCTCTAATGAATCGGGTTCCTAAAGGTGAACCTCATGGTAGATGTTCTCATTTAAAGTCCCTATGAAGACTTCAATCCTATGCTTCTCTGGAATATCATTTATCCTCATATTCAATTTTTGGAAGTCCTCAATGTGCTCTGCCATTGAACTCTTTTGTTTGAGATTTATCAATTGGCTAAAGAAGGTGTTTATCTTTGTATCCTCATAATGTGCTATCATTTCCTTCGTGAAAATTGACCAGGGGACAAGTGATTTAAGAGAACAGATCCCTATATACCATACGAACTGATTTGGTTCCAAATATAAAGATGTAACACGTACCTTTTGTGGTGGTTGCACATCATGTAGATCAAAATATTGCTCCATATGTAGTATACAACTTACCAAATCCTTGCCATCAAATTTCCTCATATCTATATTTGGAATATGGTGGGTCTTCAATCCAACGTTAAAGTCTATGAAATCATGATTAACATTTATTTTGTTCTCATCATGAGTTTCCTCTACTACTTTGTCGGCATTAGGTATCCTTTCTTGTATTGACTTTGTCCCACCTTCCTTCAAACCTTCCATGTATTTCTTCAAATATTCCACGTTGTCATTCAATTTTTCTTATATACCATTTATCTTATTGATCTTATCTTTGAACACATTCTTCAAATCATCCCTCCAATTTTGCTTACTAGGTGTTTCTATTTTCTTGATTCAAGTCATTCTTTTTCTTTCTTTTATGAGCTCAATCTTGAATCTGTTGTATCCCTGAAATTGTGACCTATGGTAGCCCTCTATGTCCTCTTTCCAAAACCACCAGTCTGATCAAAATTGGATTCTCTAAGAAGAAATTATGCCTAATCTCCCAAGATGACCTAATTATATATGTTCTCAATAGAGTGAACTTGTACGAAGTGCCACATCTCACTGTTTTGACCTTCGGACCTGAAAATCATACGCAGAAACCTAGATTCCATCCTCTTTAGGTAACATCTTACAAAACTTCAATCCAATGTTCAGCGAGAAAGTTATGACGATTTCCCTAGGTCACCTATTGGGGATGTAATTCGGGAGCTTGCAAAAACCCTAACTTCCTTGGATCATATCTCCGAAAATATAGCGAGATAAGATCTTAAATTTGGACCCGAGTTTGATCACGGGTGTGGGTCAAATGGGTTTTAATTTCATCTTTTGAAACATCGTAGAAAAAACATTATTGTGAAAATTCTACGATGACCTGTTTGGAGCAGCGAAACCTAGAATCCAAAGCTCTAATATGAAATGTTATGCAACTAGCTCACAAAATAGAAAAAAGATAGATCAACAAATTCAAAATCAGCCTCCTCGAGGGGGAAACCTCCTTTACATTACACAAATGAACAATTATTGGATGATACAAGTGACAAGACCTCATTTTTATATATAGGTGTCTAAGGGGTCCCAATACAATCAGAGCCTACATAACAATAATATTGTAGGGGCACAACAATAACAGTAATGGGCTTCTATGGGGCACAATAATAACAACATTGGGACTATATGGGCACAACAATACAATAAAGGGGTTGCACTAATAACAATAAGGGGTTACACTAGTAGTATAGGGACCTAACATTTTACTTCTAATTACTTTACAACATATTCATTTCTTTTAATTATGACTAACATTATCTTTCTATTTAGAACAAAATTTTTATGTTTATTTTTATTTTAACGGGGTATTTATGAACTGACAAACTGACGCATCCCCTCATATTGGGCTGTAGAGTGTAGAGTGAGCCTCTCGGCTCAATAATTTGGCCCATATGCTTCACCTAAATAAAACCTATTTTTTGAGTGTTCGTAAACATATTTATATTTTAAATTTATATTGTGTTTATACATAATAATAATTAGATTGATTTTTAAATAGGGCCAACATTAGATTAAAAATGTGAAATGTTAAACATGGCATGTTAATTTTTACAAGTTTAAGTGTTTTCGTGAGATCTACCCCATACTGTGTTGTACAGCTCCTCGGCGT
>APFE031206997.1:2977-21247 GCA_000404065.3 Pinus taeda | reverse complement strand
TAAATAAATTATAAATAAAATAAATATGTTCTTTATAACTTAGTAGTTCATTTGAAGGAAGATTATACATTATAACTTGGTCGTTTACCTTGAAGGAGGATTATAAAGTATAAAATAAAAATGGTTTAAAAATATTATTT
Source organism: Pinus taeda (assembly GCA_000404065.3). Taxonomy (NCBI): domain Eukaryota; kingdom Viridiplantae; phylum Streptophyta; class Pinopsida; order Pinales; family Pinaceae; genus Pinus; species Pinus taeda. Next base: position 21,107 of record APFE031206997.1, on the reverse strand, counting down.
CACAAATCAGAGTTCTATGTACATAATTCATTGTAACAAAAATACAATAATATTTCAAATTTGTCCAAAACCTTCAAAAAAGCAAAATAGCATAAATATTCAAGGGGCGTGGTTTTTTATTACTAAAATTTGTATTAAGTCACATTATTAAATACATTTGGTATAACCAATTAATGTCTTTATATTTGCCCTTATTTGTTAAATTTGAGAACTACTTGCATTGCTAAATGGAATTCTATTGTATTCCATTTGTTTTGAAAAAAAAATCTTTGGAACTTCTATGTATTTCTTACTCGTGCCTTAGGTAGCTTGAAATGCAGAAGAGGCAGCACAAATGTTGTAATCTGAATAGATTTGGGGTTTATCCTCCCTCTTTGTTGCTTGGTGTTTAGGTTCATAGCTTTTCCCCCATTATGATTGCATTACAATCCATTCCATCTTGTTACTTTGAGAAGCTTCTTCCAAGGAGGTTAGATCATGGGAATTAAAATTGAAATTATTTAGGCAATGATATGAATTTAGTAGGTAACTGAGACTGCAAAAACTAACAAAGGAAAAGATAGAAAAAAGAAGAAAATGTCAGTGTTACCACAAAATTTAGTAGGCCTTAGATAGGGAACCCTGCGAGATATGAGGTAGAAAAAGTGTTGACAATGGGGTAGAGGCCCAATGTCACCTTAACCCAAACCTCATACTCTTTTATAGATTTTCACCTATGGGAGGAGACTTGGTAACGAGGAATCATTTAAAATGGATATGCTAATGATAAGGTACAAAGTGACCCTACCAGAGCTCATTCAAGAGAGAGGCATAATAATGGTTCGAGGCTCCAAAGAAGCAAATATCTCTCGATGAAAAGCCTTAGGAAGGAAGGCTTGAGACCTAGGATTTTGAGGTTTTCGATGATAATGGGTATTCACAAGGTTAAGACCAAAGAAAAAGGTTTATGTAGTAGATTTGACCCACAATTACATAAAATATACAAAAATGTTAGAAGAATAACACAATATATGACCAAATCTTTAGATCTTTATTAAATATCAAAACGGTTGAGGTAGAGATACACCATACAACAACTCCTTAAGGAAGGAGAACACTCCACAAGCTAATTCCTGTCAATACAAACAATAATCAACATCCTTCAATGGAGAGTCTCTAGCCTCTATATAGGCTTCATACATACAATATCATGGATAATTACCATGGGTCTCTCAATACCATACATCCAATACGATGGGATTATCACATTATTTCTGAACTACTTGTGGTCCCTTACATTATCCTAGTTTACCACTTTATTTATTAACTATATCCCATTTATTTGTCATCCTTACATTACACTATTACCTTGGGTACATCCCTCCATACCCCATATTATCCCCCCTAGGTATACTACATTCCACCCCCCTTAAGCATGTTTTGTCTCTAAAACATGAGAAGAACACAAATAATAAGATATACTCAAAAGAGTAGTCCATGGGTACCATGCACGTGCATCTATCCATCCAAGAGAAAGGTGAATGCTCGATCTAGCCATTGCTTCGCTCGCTTGAGATGGAACTTGGTTCTTGGGGTTCCTCTGTGTTCATGTGTTGTGTGTGGATCATTGTACCTCTCTGTGTGTCTTCTAGGGGTTATTTTCCGTGTTGCTAATTCTTTTCCACCTGGCTAGTTGTTGTTTTGTTAGGTTGTGTAGGTGGTGATATGTTGAAGTTTTAACTGATGGTGTATATTTTTTCAATTCCCCACCTGATGGAGCTTGAGTGGTATTGGGTTCCTTTTGTTTCTTGTCTTCCATTATTACTTCCACCACACACTCCTCATTTGATGTGTCAGTACTTGTAGAGTTTTCTGGTTGTGCCTCCTTGGACTTTACATGTTTACTGGTGGAAATATCATGTAATGTGATTTTATTGTTTTTATACCAAAGGTTCAAGAATTTTTTCTGCACATTAATATTAATGGTACCAACGGATTCCATCCAAATGTATACCAAAAAAACATCCACATCATCCATACTAGAAGCATAAAAATCAAAATGCAACACCTACTTATCCATAGAAATATTCAAATCTTTATAAATTTGAACATCCTCATTATCAACCCGTGTGTTCCAATATGTTGTGCTGGAACTTCCAATCTTTTGGGAAATTTAATATTGATGAAATTATGCTTGCAACTAGGGTTGATGGAAACAATGACATGCTCCTTTTTAATACAACCATGAACTTGTAATATGGAATTAGTACCTGGAAATAGACCTTTATGACTCTCCTTATCTTTCTTCCTAGCATGAGACCACTTGTTCAAAAGGAAAATTTCAAATTATTCATTGCAAAGTACCAACATCTGATCACGATTAAGTGAGTGCACCCATATGGCAGCCTCATCTTTGAAATCAAGCCATGGTCCAGATCGCCAAGATTTTGGGCATATTGACTCATTATATTTTAGGTATTCTTCAATAGTAGGACCATCATCCTTTACTGTAAAAACATCTTGCTAGAACCCTTAAAATAGAGTAAGGGTTTTGAAGAAAATCTCTTACTTTGGTGAAAATTTAAAATGGAATAACTCAATCAATATAACCCAGAATCATTATTATAGCCTGTTTTTGGAAATGGATTGGAAATTATGCATCTTCCCATGTGATTGGAATCATGACATGGGCATTCTAGGAACTCAGATCCTCGCTCCAAATTTCAGTCCATCACAAAAATTTCTGAAAAAAAATGAATAAATAAATAAATAAATAGATAAAGAATGATTTTAAATCAACGATGTCTCCCTCATCCAGACTCTTATTTGATTGTTTTTTTTTAATTGGGTGATTTTTCAAGAGAATTTCAAATATGAAATTAGTTTTGCAAAATTTTTAGTAAAAAACTATAAAAAAAAATTTACTATAGATCTGTCGTCCATAAATTTTCATTAGAAAATTTTCTTACAAACAATTGCTTTTAAATCGATGATATCTCCTTTGTTTCGGCTCTGATTCAAACAATATTATTATTATTATTATTATTATTTTTTTTTATTTTTTATTTTTTATGATTGTCGTCCATAATTTTCATTAGAAAATTTTCTTACAACAATTGCTTTTAAAATCGATGATTATCTCCTTTGTTTTAGGCTCTGATTCAAATAATAATAATATATATTATTATTATTATTTTATTTTTTTCTCGCAAAGAATCCTGCAAATTAATTTTTTTTGAAAAATTGCACCAAATTTTGAGAATCTGAATTTGGAAACTCATTGCCCACTATTTTTTCCAAAAAATCCCAAAAAAAAAGAAAAATAATAATAATAATAATAATTATCCCCACTTTGAATTTATTATACAAAATCAGTAGAAGTTAATATACAAGAAAACCTCAATGAATACGGGGTTTGCAGGGTTGCAGAGGCGTAGCTGACGGAACGGGCCAGCGTCGAATGCGGGAAGACCCGTTACAGCAGTCAGGTCGGAGCAGGGAGAAGGGCAGCGGGGCTGTAGTTTGTCAGTGAATTCCAGGTTGCAGGCAAGGGCTATTTTAGGAGATTTCAACGGCAAACGGGATTCTAAATCCCAGATAACGCCCTGAGCGAAATGGGAGAGCCAAGGGGGGGGGGAGAGATCCCCTCCTTCAAAAACGTGGTAATAGGCGAGACGAGCACAAGAGGAGAACAACATACTGAGAAGGAAAGTCATGCCCCAGTAATGGGCAACCTGTGGCAGAAAAGAATGAGAGGAAAATGCCTACCTAGGGCTCAAAAACAGCCAAGGTATGTCGTTCCCAACAACAAATTGGAGGAATATAACTGCTACATGAGAGACCATGCCTTAATATGTAGGTTTGTTGGGTATTGGCCTTCTGAGCAGGAACTCTACAGATGGATCGACCAGAGATGGAGACCTAGGGGACAAGTAGATCTCAAACTTGGAGCCCAAGGTTTTTTCACAGCAATCTTTTCCAATCTAGAAGATAAGAATAAGATCTTTGAGGAGGGACCATATTTCTTGAACAATGCAGGCCTGTTCATGAAATTTTGGGAAGAGAGATACAACCCCGAAAAGGAAAAAATGCTTGATGCACCAGTCTGGGTCAGACTGTTTGGGCTTCCTGATGAGTTCTGGGACCCTGAAATTCTGGAGGGAATAGGCAACACGATTGGGAGCTTTGTTAAAATTGCAGAGGCTACGAAACGAGGTAAATACAATGCTTATGCGAGAATCTGTGTTTACATAAATCTGGCAGATCCTCTCCCGGAAAATGTCGAAGTAGAGTATCATGATGCAATCTGGAAGCAGCCAATTGATTACGAACATATTCCTTTTCGATGCCGCATTTGCCATGAATATGGCCACTTATACAGGAAATGCCCGCTGAATAAAGAGGAAGAGTCCAAAAAAAGCCAGGCGAATCCACAGAGAAGTATTGAGAGAATGGAGGATCCGGAGAGAGGCTTTCAGCAGGTAGTAAGGAAGAAGAAGCAGAATAAAGAGGGACCAAAGACTCAATCTTAGAAGAAACCCAGCCAAACAAGTAATCAAAACAAATTTCAGGCACTGCATAGCGAAAATGAAGAATATGAAGTAAACCTGGAAGACGATGAGGACCCAGAGGACACACCCATGGAAATAGCTGGAGAGGAGAAAGGAAAAGAAACAAATTTAAGCAAAAAAAGTAGAGAACAACCAGAGGAGAAGTCAATAGAAACAGAACTGGAATCTCAGATGGAAGTGGAAAACCCGCCTGAAAACGAAGCAGAAGAGGAGAAAATCATGAGAAGGCTTCTCCAGGAATGGAAGTATCTGGACAGCAGGTTCATACCTGAAAAACAAAAACAGCTATATAAGGAAGTCTTTCAGAAATACAAGGAGAAAAAAGGAGAACCCCCGGAAAAACCAGCTATGATAGAAAGTGAGCAGGGCAATGAAGATAAAGGAATGGGCAGCTCTGGCAAAAACAACAGAAAAAGAGGCCGGAAACCAATGAGTGAAACTATCCAGACGGTGGGAGAAGTATTGATAAACTTAGGTAAGGTGATACCTCTGTCGGAGGTATTCTTCCCCTCATACAAAAAGTTTTAAATGATAGTTATCAGTTGGAATATTAGGGGTTTGAACAGTAGAGGTAAACAAAGGTATATGAAGGATAAGTTGAAAAAAGAGAAACCTAGTATTATGATCTTGCAGGAAACAAAGATCTTGGTTCAACAGCTCGAAGAAATAATAGGAAAAAGCAGACTACAATATCAAGTGATTGGGCAAGATGCAATCGATTCTGCAGGAGGTATTGCAGTCCTGTGGAATCCTAATGAAATCATCTTAGATAACTGGACCAGTATGTGCGGAACCCTTACTGGGCTGGGTAGGATTGTAGGAACCAAACAACAGGTGGTTATTTCTGGGGTCTACGGCCCCCCTTCTCCTGGGAAGAAGGAGCAGTTCATAAACAGTTTCAAATCTGTCCGCAGACTTTACCCTGAAGCTGCTTGGATCATTGGTGGAGACTTCAACTTGATCAGATCCCTGGAAGAGAAAAAAGGAGGGATTAGGAGGATGGACCACTTCATGGACAGTTTCAACGATATGATAGAGGAACTTAGGCTTGTTGATATCCAGACCATTAATGGGACCTACACATGGAACAACAGAAGGGGAGGAAAAAACCAAATTGCATCTAGATTGGATAGATTCCTAGTTTCTGAAGCCATCATGAACAAAGATGTTTTTGTGGAGGCCAAGATCATTCCATCTTTGGGATCTGACCACTGGCCGATTCGATTAGAGGTTGATATGAAGAGGATTCAGGGGAAAAGGCCCTTCAGATTTGAAGCTTTCTGGTTGAGGGACCCTGATTTCATCAAGAAAGTAGAGGGTTGGTGGAAACAATGTACGAGTCAGGGTAGATGTAAAATGCACATGTTCCAGCTAAAATTGAAAGAGCTGAAAGGTAAAATAAAAAAATGGAACAAGGACGAATTTGGCAACATTCTGGAAGATAAACAAAAACTAGAAGGGGAAATGGAGGATCTTCAGCAGAAGATAATTTTGGAAGGAAGAACAGAGGAAAGCATCAACAGGGAGGGGGTAATCATTGGAAGATTGGAGGAGAGACGAAAGCAAGAGGAGATCTTGTGGCGCCAAAAATCAAGGATAAAATGGCTAAGGGAGGGGGAAAGAAACACTAAATTCTTCCACCAAGCTATGATTAAGCATAGACAGGGAAACAGGATCCTATCAATCAAAAACAAAAATGGGGCAAGAGTGGTGGAGTAGAATGAGATTGAGCAGGTCCTGGTGGATCACCACAAGGAAATTTTAACAGAACCTCAAATTGACAGAACGAGAGCCATTCATGAGATATGCTCAGCTATTCCCAGCTTGGTCACTGAGGACCAGAACAAAGCACTAATGAGGGTCGTGACCTTAGAAGAGCTGGAGGAAGTTGTGAAGGCAATGAAGAAAGGGACAGCTCCTGGGCCGAACGGCTTCACAGTGGATTTTTACCAGGCAGGCTGGCATTTCTTAGGTAAAGAAATACTGGACCTAGTGGAAGAATCAAGGATAAACCAGAAGGTATGGCCTGCTCTTAACTCAACCTTTTATGCTCTCATTCCTAAAGGGGATAATCTTGAAGATGATAATGGTTTTAGACCTATAGCTCTATGCAATGTTATTTACAAAATGATTACATCCTTGATTGCCAAGAGAATAAAACCCCTCTTGGACAATTTAATCTCGGCTGAACAAACAAGTTTTGTGGAAGGCATACAGATTCTGGATGGCCTTGTTGTAACGCAGGAGGTGATCCATTCCCTAAAAATTAAAAAACAAAAGGGCATGATGATTAAACTAGACCTGTCCAAGGCTTATGATAGATTAAACTGGAAATATCTGGAAACCGTGCTGGAGAGATTTGGCTTTCACCAAAGATGGATTGCGTGGATGTCTCCCTATTCGACAGGGAGACCCTTTGTCCCCATTTCTATTTATTCTAGCCGCTGAAGGCCTTGGTTGATTCATCAAACAAGAAAGAGCAGCAAACAGGATAAAAGGTCTTCAGATTTGGGGAAACAACCTGCCTCTTACTCATCAACAATTTGTTGATGATATTATGTTGTTTGGAGAACCAACGGTAAGAGAAGTTCAACATCTTAGAAGAATTTTGGATATGTTCTCGGAGGCTTCTGGATTGGAAATCAACAAGGATAAGTCATGTATCTTCATCTTCAACACAATGGAACAAGTCAAAACCCATCTTATCAGGATTTTGGGATTCAAAAGAGGTGAATTACCTACTAAATATCTGGGTAACATGCTGGACTTCACATCTAAAAGGATGAGAAACTAGCAAGGGGTCTTGGACAAATTAAGCAACAAGGTTGCAAACTGGTCCTTCAGAGTTCTCAACATTGCTGGCAGAGTTGTTCTAGCCAAATTGGTTCTTCAGGCTATTCCTATCTACCCTTTATCTATTATGGTTGTCCCGGCTGGAGTATGTGCTAAAATCAGGGAAATCATAAGAAAATTCATATGGGGCGGGTCTGATCAAAAGAAAAAATGGGCCCTGGTCTCGTGGAGTCAGCTAACAGAAAGAAAGGAGAAGGGAGGTTTGGGACTAAGGGACCCTGAAGTTCTTAATATAGTGCTGGGAGCCAAGCTGTGGTGGTGTTGGCTCAGCGGTGGAAACGATCTCTAGAAAACAATATGGAAGACCAAATACAGAATGCCAAACTCTCCGGTTGAGATAGTGAGGCAACAAGAGACCCCTAAAGGCTCAGCTATTTGGGAATTAGCCTGTCAAAACAGAGACTTGATCAAAAAACACACTTTCTGGGAAATCCGGGGGGGCTCAGAGGCTAGCTTCTGGGACGATAGGTGGCAACAATGAGAAAGACTGAACAACACTCAGAACCTCCATCAGATCCGGGACAAAATTGAAGGAAACAGAACTAATGTAATAGATTATTGGAAGGTAAATGAAATGACGGAGGGATGGAGAGTGTGGGAGGACCCGATAGTTTGGGACCGGGAGCTTAACTCAGATTTCCAAGAAATTTATAAGAAGGAAATGGGATCTAGGAAAATCAAAGTTCGTAATGGGAACGACATCCTCCGGTGGGGAAACTCTATGAAAGGGTCCTTCACAACCAAAGAAGCTTACTATCTAATGGATGCTCAAAACAGGGATGACAGAAACTTGGAATGGAAATCAATATGGGAGAGTAATTGGTGGCCCAAGGTGTCTATTTTTGTTTGGTTAGCCTCAAAAAATAAAATTCTTACCTGGGATCGTATTCAGAAAAAAGGTTTCAATGGCCCCTCACGATGTTACCTATGCAACAATGCTGAAGAGACCAGGGATCATTTACTGGTCAATTGTCCATACACAGAGAAACTTTGGATGATCACTAAACGGATGTTTAATAAACCAGGAGTTAATATTCGAGATTTTAATGAATTGGTCTTTTAGTGGAGCAAGGAAACCTTTCACTGCAGGGTCGTCCAGAGGGCTTGGAATCTTATATCTACCTTTATACTCTGGATGGTCTGGAAGGAGAGAAATTGGAGGGTCTTTCAGAATTCTGATAAAGAACCAGAGGTAATATGGGAACGGGTGATTGAGAGTATGAGAGAGACTATCTTAGTTGATAAATGGGAAAGTGATGACTGGAAAACAAACCCGGAAGAACAAGAAATTCTGAATAAATTCAATCTAAAACTTGAGATGGTCCACTTTAAATGTTTGGCCCGCCATGACATGCGGATTCAAAGCCCGGACAAATTCAATTACCCAAGAGATCACTTTGTCCAGCTTAACTTCGACGGGGCCTCGAAGGGGAACCTGGGCGAAGCAGGCTTTGGGGGGATCTTCAGAGATAGCAATAACCATGTTAGGTGGATTTTTGCCGACTGGGGAGGACAGATGACTAACAATGAGGCTGAGTTCTGGGCCCTGCACCAAGGATTTCGAATTGCTATTAGGAATGGCTACACTAATCTGGAAATCACAGGTGATTCGCAGATTGCCGTGGACATGCTAAGGAGGCTCAACAACGGGCGGGGATGGGAGAAAGTTACCAAAAGCTGGCGGACTGCAGGCATTGTTCAGGAAATTGCCGAGCTTATTAAATGAATTGACTACCGAATCATCAGTCATGTTCGAAGGAAAGGAAACCAGGCAGTGGATTGGCTGGCCAATTGGGGCTGCAGAGGACGTGGCAACACGATTGATAGTCAGTGGAGAGCTGTGGAAGGAAACAGGGAGTGGAAGGAGCCGGCGGATATCATTAAAGCAGATCATGAACAGGCCACCGATGATAACGCTCGGATTAGTGAGCTGGATTAATAGAAGGCAGTGGAGACTCCGAAATTCGAAAATGGTTCAATCGGACTCCGGTAAAATCATCACATCAACCTGCAGGGGGTATGATCAGGAGATAGGTGACAGTACAACGGCGGCGGGAGGGACGGTTAGGCTAAAGTACACGCAAGGTGAGGTAATGAATGCCCAAAACATTAGAGGATATGGTTGCGGTGCGTCTGACTCCACAGCAGAGGAGAATAATAGCGAGGTGATGGCCGAAGGCAGTAGCTCACCAGAAAGCTGCCGGCGAAATCCGAAAATCGTAACAAATTGCTACCCCGACGGCAGGAGCCCAATTTATATTCAAGGTAGGCCGATTGTAAAGGCATTGTGTGAGTTTCTATTTTGGGTTAGTGCGGAGGTTTCAGAAGAGCGGCAACAGAGAGCTTCCATAACCTTCGGCAATCGAAAAGTGGAGCGCATCTGTCCCTCGGACAGTATGGAGACTAGGCAGAAGTGGAGACAAGCGGAGAAGTAGCAGAATGCAGGGGTGGAGAACAGGAGCAGAAAAGACAGGAATATAATGCAGAAGGAATTACCATTTACGGTGTGGGAGGTGGAGGATGACTCGGACGAAGACTTGGCTAAGGGTGTTGTGAGTGAACGTCTGAACTTCCAGAAGAACTTGGCAGAGGAAGCAAAGCAGCAGGCGGGGGCGGACCATTCCGAATTTCGGGAGTCGGGGGCCCGCCGTTACGGCTTGAGGAAGCGCAACACTACCCCTGACAGAGAAAGGGATCTGACTGGAAAGCGTGGCAAAGGGCAGAGGGAGACCGTGAAGGAGGAAGGGGAGACTTCCAGGCGCCAGGGTAAAGGCAGAAAACCAAGGGAAACTGTTAATCACAGAGTCCGAAGGGCTGAACAAGCCTTCATCCGTAATTCCAATCCGGCCGTGCGTAGAATCATGCAGTACCTCGAAGAGGAAGCGCTGCAGAATCAATCTGATGACGAAATGGAAGAATGGGACTTTCTCCTTCACGACCCGGGTCATACCAGAGGGCGTATGTCTTTATTCAAGCAGTCGTTGCACATCTATTGGGTGATGAAGGGGCTAATGGCCAAGACCATGGAGCATGTGGCCAAGGAGATGGTGGAGTTGGCCCAAGGCGATCCAAACATCCGTAGAGAACTGAGCTACCTTCGCATAGCAATGACAAAGCAGGAGGAGCAGCTGGATGCTATCCAGCAAATGCTGAATCGGGATCGTTCTGGACCAGCGGGAGCAGCGAACCAGCAACCTGATGGCGACATCGACTGATTTAAGATATGTTTAGAAACTGCAAGCGTTTTTTTTGTTATGGCTTTGTACATGTGCAAGATAGGAAAAAGAAAATTGTACAGAGCAGTAGTTTTAGTAATAGTTTCAGTAAGTTTCAAGACTGCATAGTTTACTTAGCTAAGACTGCCAGGCTATGGACCTACTATTTTTGGGCTGCAATTAAGAACTATAGATGGTGCTATGACCCGGTTTCCCCTAGAGGGCGGGCTTCAACTGTTTTTTGATATGCTGTAATGTTTTGTTGATCAAGTAATAGAATGAGTACCATCCTAGCTTAAAAAAAAAAAAAATTCTCCCCACTTTTCCCAAGAAAGAGCTATGATACCACTTGTAATAGATATGACCTACAATTATATAAAACATATGAATATTCTAGAATAATAACACTATATATGACAAAATCTTCAAATCTTTATTAATATTAAAACTCTTGAGGTTGGGCAACAACATACAATCATCCTTAGGGAAGGATAAAACTCCACAAACTAATGTCTGTTAATACAAAACAATACACAACATCCCTTAATGGAGAGTATCTAGCCTTTATATAGGCTTCATACATACAATACCATGGGTAATTACCATGGGTCTCACAATACCATAAATACAATACCATGGGCTTATCACATTATTTCCTAACTACTTGTGGTCCCTTGTATTATGTGGGTTAATCACTTTATTTATTAATTATGACCCATTTATTTACCATCCTTACATCACATTTATACCTTGGGTTCCTCCCTTTGTATCCCATATTATCCCCCCTAGGTATACTACAATTCCTTATGATAGATACCAACAATTAGAAACCTCATGAAACATTCAAGAAAGTCCTTAATTTGAGAGATACGAAACTAGGGTTTCCCTCTTAGGCCAACACTGAGGGCAAGAGACTTTATGTATGGAATTTGAGTGGATGCACTCCCAATCAATAGGGTAGGTATCCTAGAGCTATCTCATGATGTTTAGGCTCTCAAACTACCAAAACGCCTCCTCCCTAAAATTTTGCTCCAGGCCCTAGTTTTTCTTCCTAGCCTTAAAAGGACCTAATTTGAGAAGAGAAATTTATGGAGAAAATGTAAGGTCGATCAGTAAGTGATAGGACCAATGCATTTTCCTATGGGGATATGAGGTCTAAGATGTTTAAGATAAGCCAAATTCAATCTAAGGAGGTCTAAATTTGATTCCCTAGCTATCAAAACTTCAATAATTACCCACTTAATGGAATAATGAATTTTGATGAATAATAACAAGAACTGCTCCACTTGGAACATTCATTACATGTTACAATGAGTAATGCATACAAAATCCATCTAGATATTCTACAATAAATTGATCTTCAACAAATTAGGGCACATAATGTCAACCTAGAATCAATAGTTTCATGCACTAGATACTTAAGAAAAAAATTCCACTTACAATATAAAATGCAATATAACCTTCCATTAGACTAAGAAATAGCTCTAAAGAATGTCAAAATCAACTTCCATATATCAAAATGCATCCAAGTATCTCCAAAATCACCCACAAGAAGCAAGAGAAAATTCTCTAAGAGGTCAGAAATTCACAAGATTGATGATGAGAAGATAAAATGGAATGACCTTCAGAATATACATGTCCTACTAAGTCAAATAAGCCTTATAATCCTCCAAAATCATAAAATAATATGAGACAAAGCTTATAGGTCACAAGACGAACTAGTAAGCAATATGAATATAAGATAAATCTCCAATAGAAAGGTCAGAATGCTGACATCATCTAGTTGTAGGCCTTCCTAGGGCTTGTGTTGAGGCTTACTTGTTCCATGATGTGTGAAGAAAGCCTCTAAAATAAAGTCTCAGGGGCTGGCTCCTAGCCTCATGTACAAATCATCCTCTAGCCCCTCAAAATGGTTACGAGGCACAATGTTGTGTCTCATGGGTCTCCATGTAGCTAAATATCTACCTCTACTACAACATTGAGGGAATTGAATATGGTGCTAGCCCTCCCATGTCTCAATGAATAAGAAAAACCACATTTGGGCCTCATATCAACCACCAAACCATGTGTACACTACTAAGTAGATTGGGGCATTATTTTCTAGATTAATGTAACTCTCTATGGATAGAGACGATCCCTCTAGCCCAATGAGTGGGACTAGAAACCTACATGACAATCTACAAGATACTTTCCTAAATTACAATTGAAATGAAGGGAGAGGAAGGATTCCTACCTCGTTCTGACATTATAATGCGCTCCTTTGTTGAAGATATCGATCACTCGCTCCTCAGGCTCAACTCTACTGCTCACAATATTTGAATACCTACACAAGAGATCAAAGACACAACAAAGCATGCAAGTTCCCCAAGCATAATGGAAAGAAATCCATTTAATAGATCAAGGAACATTAAGATAAATGATGCATTAACACAAGCATTTGTGGAAAGTGAACGAGCAACTGTATATATTAGCGAATAAAAGAGGAAGCATACAATCAAGCCTTGATGTCAATAAGCCCTCCTTGAGTGAATGTCTAAGTCCAAGCTCAAGCTCTCCAAGCACTCCTTCTCTAAGCCAAATGAGTAGCATGTAGGCACTATCTCAACATAAGGGTGCAAATAATCAGAGACCAACCATTTGGGAATGGAGGAGGATGAATTTATAGGCATGGAGAGGGAGTTAGGATCTCACCAAAGATAGGGGAAGGTCCTCATCTCAAGGAGGAAGCTCATAGAGATAAGATCAAAGGGTAATATTGGGAGAATTCGATCACATCCACAACAAACATCATCCAGCTCGCCATTATGGAAGCCTTCAGATCACGAATCTTCTCCTCCACTTTGGGAAAACTTTCCTTTTAGGGTTCAACACGAGTATCCAGGTAAAATATGCACTGGTAGTGCAAGGCTTATATGGTGCAACCTGCCATCAACACCAAAGGGAAATCACATAGTTGTACTGACCTAAAAAATTGGGTTTTGGGCTCATTTTTCTCAGGAAAGGATCAAGGAAACTTTTCATTAGTCCTTAAGGGAGGATACTGCATATCAGGATGGGTACATGGTTTTCAAGGTTTTGGCACTCCCAGGTATGACACAAGGAAGTGAAAAATGTGTGAGAAAATACTGTGTAATAAATGACCCCTAAAGCATGAAGGCAAAATAGGGAGTGATGGCTGAGATTCTTTATGAACTAGTGAAAGGACTAGAACAAAATCCACCAGGAGGCTTGAAAATCAAGGTACATATACATATACATATCTAATATCTCTAGCATATATATCAAAACATGAATCCACGGTATGGATGCAACCATTCGGATTGACAGGACCATGTGAAAAATTCATGGTATGGGCGCAACCATCCGAATGAAAGGGATTGTCTGAAAATCTAAGATCCACAGTATGGATGCATCCATCTGAATATAGAAGGATCACCATCATCATAGGCATAAGGTTTCACGGTATGGTCATAGCCGTATGTATAGAGGAGACATGTATACAATCATGAATAATACATAACCCCACATAGCCTGAGTTGAAGTCGAACATGCTAGAAAACCACCTGATTACCATCCAATGATGTGAACCATTAACAAGCATGAGAGAAGACACCAATAATGACAATGGCTCTCAAGGTATGACAGTACAATCCGTGAATGTGAAAATGAAGCTAAAGTCAAACACTCATGGAATCATCTGATCAAAGGCCAATGATGAAAACATGTCATTGAATGTGAAGAACTTTCCATTAAGTCATGCAAGTTGTAAGGTACTGAAATGAAGTTTCTAAGTCATCTTCATGGATAATGAGCCGAAGTTGATAGGAAATGACCTATTGAAGGAGGGCAATAATGTTTCCCTCATCATCGATATGAAACAATAAGTAATGTGGAATAAACAAGTATGATCTAGGATTGTGGCAAAAGGTTAGACAATGTATAGGTAGTAAACTGTAGATAGGACTTCTCTTGAACATATCAGCAACACAACTCTGGAGTGTGGCAGCATTTGACTCAACATGGGACCAAGGGTCATGAAAATAAAGTCGAATAGTCAAATGAGAGGCAAAAATGGATCACCCAAACCCGGAAGGACAAGTGACTGTGTGAGGATATCCCAAACTCGACACGAGAAACATATGAGTTTCATGTTCAAGAGCGACATGCTGTCTATACAAGAGATGTTTTACTTTCACTTTTTCCCAAATATTTCTAGCGATTACCCCAATTATTTTTTATCACAAGCTTGAAGGGGATAGCATATGCTTGTTGTATAAGTTCATTCTTTAAAGAATCCATCCTAGTAAGTTTTACGAGTCCTAGGAAGGAGAAACTCACTCTCGTCATGGTGACAAATCTTTCGTCGTTTTAATTTTTATGAGTCCAACCAAAGAGTAACTCAATGTCTTTTTCATATTTAGAGAGTTTTAAAAAGAGATGAAAAAGAAAAATCCATCAAGTCCCTTATCGTAATTTCTCTCTCAAACCCGAAAAGGTGGAAAACAATATTCGAGAGAACCTCTTGACCATGTCGACCAAGGTGTTCCTTTTTCGTAAATAGTCAATCTCGGCCCGAAAAATGGGTAAACATATACTGAGATGACATCAATTCATTTAATTTAATGAGTTTGAAAAGACAAGTACTCTGCCATCTTTTCATCTTTCGAGAGTCAGAAAATATCTTAAATATTACTCTGCCTTGAAGAACGAGTGGTATAAAAGGATATCAAATGGTTCTGGTCATGATGGAATTGCTCAAAACATGTAAAGGTCAAGAGGATAGCTAATAAGACCACTCATCATAGATGTTCCCCAGGAAAGGGTAAAACAACCAAGTGAAAGTGTATGATCGGCCAAAGATATGATGACAATGGAATGAAAAAACCAAGGCTCATGTGGAAAAACAGGCTGATAAAAACGACAATCACGAGAGGTAAAATGGGAATGGTTTCATTTTTACACAAGCTTGAAACATGGGAAACTATGCTTGAGTATACTTGAAAATGGTTTCATTTTTCACAACCTTGAAACAGAAACAAACTATGCTTGGGTTTGGTTTCCTTTTACACAAGCTTGAAACAAAGATAAATTGTGCTTGAGAATTGATTTCATTTTTAAACAAGATTGAAACAAAGATAAACTATGCTTGAGATGAGTTTTCATGCCCCTAGAACAATGATTCAATTCAACGAACATTCCCCCCAAGATACATTTAATTTACCTAAATGGTTACTAACATGTGGAGGGAATGAAGCTTTTCTTACGAGATCAAGTGAAAGACTCGACTAGGATTTTTCGAGATCTAATCAAAGGCTCGAATTGGAAGGGGATTTGTTTCATTTTTTAATGAGATTGACACAGGAAAAGAACCATGCTCATGACACCTTGCTTCATTTTTTAGTGAGCTTGACACAAGTAAAAGAACTCTGCTCATGGAGACTTATTTATTTTTTAACGAGGTTGACATAGTAAAATAACTATCCTCATGGGAACCTATTTCATTTTTTAACGAGGTTGACATTGTAAAAGAACTATCCTCATGGGCGTTGTTTCATTTTTTTAATGACCTTGACACAAGACAAATAATTCTGCTCTAAGACCTATTTCATTTTTAACGAGGTTGACATAGTAAAAGAACTATCCTCATAGTCCTTATTTCTTTTTTTAATGAGCTTGACACAAGACAAGGAACTCTTCTCCAAGACCTATTTCATTTTTTAATGACATTGAAATAGTAAAAGAACTATCCTCATGGGACCTATTTCATCTTTCAATGAGGTTGACATAGTAAATGAATTATCCTCATGACACCTATTTCATTTTTTACCAAGGTTGACATAGTAAAAGAACTATGCTCATGGTCCTTGTATCATTTTTTAAGGAGCTTGACACAAGACAAGGAAATCTGTTCCATGTAACCTTTGATCATATACCAAAAGAGCCATGGCCTCCAAAAAGGTTCTCATTAGATGTGAGAACAAAACTTTGGAAGGGATATATGTCTAGGGATCCAAATGAAAAATCAGGCTCCAATGCCTCCAATACATGATGTACTACATTACCTACTAGATCATCAGTAGATGTGGGCATGGAATAGGTGGCCACATAATTAACCTGTGGCGAGGGTGATATTGCTTGCATATAAGAACCATTTAGGGATGATGGTCAATTGGGAGTTGATTAAGGACCCACGAATGTAAGATGATCAATGATCAAAATGCTTCCTTCACGTGGAAAACACCACTTGAAATAGGGTCGAGAAAAGAGCTCCCATGACATAAAAATAGTCACAACCAAGGAGTAGATTAAAATCTAACGGGCCTTGGACAACCATCACATCTATTAGACAGTATTTCCTCCCAAAGTAATAAGCAATTTAGGAAGGATCCCTAACGGTTGACTAGTTCCTCTGTTAAAAACTAACAAATTCTGGGTGACAGGGAAAAGCTATAGAGAACCTAAAGCTTGACAAGAAGTTGAGGATATAATACTAACAAATGTGCCCTCGTCTATAATTGTGCTAGATATGGTCATTGTTGGTACCATTCCATGACCTCCTTTTTCCTCCTAAAACATATCATTTTCCTACCTCTTTCCATCATATATCTCTCAGATCCCTTGAAAATTGATTAGTTAATAGTCCTATAGTTATTAAATTGCATTAAAATAGATTTAGGATTTTTATGTTAATAAATTAGGAATTTTTGGTAAAATGGCTACAGGAAGTTCCAACATCCTGTAATTGGTTCATTTTTTGACATGTGGCATGACAGCTAGGCTAGAGCTAAGGGTAGGGATGAAAAGCAGAATGTCCAAGCATGGATGAATACCTATCCCACAACAGAATCGACCCTCCTACATGCGCGGTCAAAGAAGGTCAAACTATAGCATGTTGGCGACAAAGGCAGCAACAACAAGCATTCTAAATTGATTTAGTTTTGTTCCTTTTTGAAATTAGTTTAGGATAGAAACATTTTAAAATCACGACATGGTAAAAGCGGCAACAGCCACATCATGAATGTACATTCGTTTTCGAAATGTAAGGGTTGTAAGATCGTATGTAAACACAGTTCTGAGTTAGTAGTGGATCATCATCGTTGTTTCGTTTTGAAAACAGAGTTTGAATTTAATATCAAGGACATAGTTGCAGTCACGATCTTCTTGCATTGATTTGATAATTGTTTGATCACAGTCCAGTATACCTCTGGAACGCAGACAGGCCCTGCGTTAACTTGGTATACTGTAATTTTCTTTTCATTTGCAACTTAGGGTATTAAATGATATGCGCAATGATTAGAATTGATTGTTGATTTCGATAGATTGCGTATGGTTTATGTTTATGATAGCGCTTGAACAGTTCATCACTGAGATCGTGAATCGTATCCTGTAAGGGATTCGATCCCTTGTTGTCTTTTAAAGCAATGTCATGAACTATGTTATCATTTCAAAGTATGCTTACGATTTCTGTATGTTTTTATCTTGCATGAATATTAGTGAATGCTGAGTATTTGC
>APFE031206996.1:17194-31247 GCA_000404065.3 Pinus taeda | reverse complement strand
AAAAAGCCAATAAAAGAAAAGGCATTCAAAGGGTTTGCAAGTCCAAGTGCACCCTCCAAGCAGGAACAAAAAATGCTAGGAAAACTAGTTGGGTAGGTAGATGGGGTTGCAGAAATGGTGTCTCTTTCAAAATCAAAGTTGCTGAAACATCTACAGGAAGAGTAGCACTATGGAGCATAACTAACTCCCTTGTTTCTCATTTGTAAATCATTCATTACTAACTCCCTTTCCCCCAAGTTGCACAAAGCATAAGAAATTCAAATGTTTTACATCCTTATGCCTTTGAGAAGCCACATTTCTTGTGCAAAAATCTTTTCATTTTGAACTACTCCTAATCTCAAGCTATTTGCAAAGAAAACTTGGTTGATCTAGCCCTTACTCAGATGATTCCCTCCGTATTAACAACTAACTCTACTACTTAGCTCCCTATATCCCTTTATCCCTAGTATTGTAAACACCATGGTGTATAAACCCCACAATGCATAAATATCCCCTCCCTGGCACTATAGCCATAATATTCTATCCCTGGGGCTTGAATTGACACCTGGTCAAGGTCAAGAACCCATGACTCACCTTTGCTCCACCTTAGACCAGTTTCCCTACCCAAAGTGCCATTGTGCCTTGAAAAACCTTGAAAACCTTGAAAAAACATTGAAGAACCCATAAAATCACTCCAAGGGGCGGAAAACCTCACAAAGCACCCTTCCCCGCTTTATCCTAAGGTCGGGGGTCATTCGCCTTTTTCATGTTTCATAAATCTGCTTAAAAAACCCCTTTTTCCAAAGTTTCCGCCTTCGAAAATATTAATGCCCAGAACTTCATATAAAACCTTTGAATGGCTTATATTTTAATATTGATGGAATGTAACACGTTGGCGACAAAAACCATTGAAAATCTACCGAAAGGAATGTTGATTACCCGGAGGGTCCCGCGCTCCACGTCGGCAAAAAGAAATATTTGTTTTTTACCCGCCCACAAGCAGTACAGGTCGTGCAGGTTGCCTGCCCGAGGGCCATCAGATCGCGCCAGTCCCATATCTACGGCGGAGATTGATTTCGGGCCATCCCGATGCCCGCGCGTTAAACAAAGCCGTTGCTACCGTCCGCGCAAGTCAGGCGCGCGACGACCGTCCGATAACCCGCCTCCAGATCCACGGCTATTATGGATATCGGAAGGCCTTACGCGTCTGACAGATACCTTCCGATATCTGTCAGACGCTTACGTCAGGCCAGCATCAGCACAGGGGCACGCGTCATAGTACTATTGCATCGGAGCAACGCCTGACAGTCCGTCCGACGTACAGGACCCCTTCCGATATGGCGACACCTATCCTGTCCACGATTGCGCCCCGGTGCCGTGCACGTCACCGCCAGTTCATCCCGCCTCGTTCCTGATTCGTCCACCCGGCCGCCACATCACCGTCCCCGTGGACCTACCGCCGACTGCCACGTCACCATGATGACGTCACCCAACCCGGGCCCCATGCTGACGTCATGTTGACGTCATCCATAAAGCGCGCCAAAAAGGCCAAAAAGCCATATTTTCGCCAATTTTTACCATTTTTCATAATTTTTCGAAATTTTCCTGTTTAGTCCTCTGCATGGGATTTACGACGCCTGCGCCACCAGCCAACCTGCAACCAGTTCCGAAACACCCCGCGTGCGAAATCCAGTTGCACTCTTCAGCGTAAACTGTTGTGTACCAGGTATTTCGGCCTCGTCCTCTTTTAACTGGTTTTTCTTGAATTTTCTGTAAAACTCGCCATGAAAGCTTGTAATATGTGAAACTCACCGATAAACCAACTGTGTTTTTCCCTATTCGACCAATTAAAATCAAAATACAGTGTCGGAGACCTCCAACTCACTGCAAAACCAGTTAAAAGAAACTACCCTATTCGCGCAATCGTGAACTCCTGAGTAAACTCCCACAATTGAAAGAGGAGGCCTCCTTGCCGCTAAAAACCCTTCCTAAGGGGCTAGCATTCTCATCCTGATTGAAAACCAACCCTGTTGACCTTGGTTCCTATCAGAATTCACTGTTTCAAACAACATTTCAGTTATTATTTGCATAAAGCATGGAAACCCCTGAAATCCTCAATGTCACTCCTCTGAATGCTCCTCAGAGGGAGCTAGACTGGCAGGACTTAGCAGACCTGGATTATCAGATCTCAGAAGACTCCAGGCAAGGATGCACCCCTCACCTTCAATTGCTAAATGATTTCAGGGCCAAACACAGAGAGGGAACAGATATCTTAGGCATCTGGGAGTCTGCCCTGCCTACTTTTAAAATGCCTCTGGTCAGGCAATTCCCTGACCTAATTTATCTTTGTGCCAGTCAATATGAGCCATCTCAAAGAGCTGTTGTAAATCCTAAGGGTGAGGTTGTGTTCTATACCACCCCTCAAGCCATCAGAGATATGGTTCAGTTTAGAACTGACAAGAAAATGGTTCCTTTGTCCCTGCTGGACTTAATCAACAAAGGGACCAAAACACTCACAGAAGCAGAGATCCTAAGGTTTAATCAGCTGTTTATTAGCAAACCAGACACAGTATTGCATCCTCCTATTTTTGATGGATATTTAAATCAACTTGGACTAGACCTGGCCCATATGGTAAGCTCAATTCTGGGATATAGGTCAATGGAGTTTATAGAGGAGACTGTACTAGTTATGATGTTAATGTTTGCCCCTGGGAAGACCCCTATCTACTACAACTATGCTACATTCATTTCAGACAAAATACATGAGTAGTTTCTGCATTTACCCAGAGAGAGGGTGTTTAGATACACCTCATACATTTATCATCTTATCCTCTATCACCAATATGAGAAATTCTCTTTTGAGATCAGGAGACATGATGCTGCAGGAAACCCGAGATCGGTGGTATATTGGAGTTCAATCTTCCATCACATTGCCTACTCACCCTACACATATTGTGAGTTTATAGATTTATTCATCCATCCAGCCATGTCCCTGCTTCTAACAGAGCCTCCTCCGAGACTCACTGATGATATGAAGAGGATACTACAACTATCCACTGCTTATAGCATAGGGGACTGGTATTTCTACCAGCATCACACAGTGATCAGAATATATGGTTGTGAGCTAAGACCATTCAGGCTGCCCAGGTATGTGCCTATGAGGCTCTT
Source organism: Pinus taeda (assembly GCA_000404065.3). NCBI lineage: Eukaryota > Viridiplantae > Streptophyta > Pinopsida > Pinales > Pinaceae > Pinus > Pinus taeda. The sequence goes on along the minus strand of APFE031206996.1, from coordinate 28,100 downwards.
TGCCCTAGAGTATTTCAGACAATTTGCCCATGTAGATCTAGTTCATTTTTCAGGAAGGGGCAAGAAGGCACAACTTAAGATCAAAAACCAACTTGGGCAGATTGTATTAAACAGAAGAGAAGGATGGAAGGAGGCAGAAAGAATGTTAGAAGGCCTAGGCCTAACCCACAGCTTCCTATGGAAACCATATGACCCCAATGGTTTCATATCCAAGAGGAGAATAAAGTACAAACTCGCTGGTTATGAGCATCATAACATGATCCTCATATCAAGACATGGAAACCAGCCAAAATGGCATAAAAACACCTTGATAGAGCCCCTGACCCAAGAAGAGCTAAACGACAGGGCTAGAAGACATTTATTGAAAATGGCTGACTTGGAGTGTCCTTCACAGGTGCCTACACTACCCAGTCCTCATACAACAGCGCCAACTTCCTTATTTGCAACACAAGAAGGGGCAGCACAAGCTTCAAAGCAAGGACAAGACAAAGGAAAGGGCAAGGTGATGGAAGAAACAGAGGGCCAACAGGGCCAGCAGGATCAATAGCAACAAAATCAGCAACAAACTGATCAACAGGATCAGGAACAGCAAAGAGGAGAAGGCCAGGCAGCCACGCAAGAGAAAACAACCAGCATGGCTCCTCCTAGACAAGATTCTAGGGTTGACCCTACAATCCTCCAAACCCCTCTAAGGGAGGATATCAGTAGGAAGAGGGATAGGGAGACCCCTCTCACAGAAGGTTCAGAAAAAAGGCAGAGGCTAAATCCATTTGGAGAAGAGGAAATACAAAGCTTTGAGGCCTCTGCTAGCTCAATGCATCAAGAGCAGGACAGGACAGCACTTGGGGAGGTCAGCTCCTCAGGTCAAGATAAAAGCAGAGCTGCAGGCATCAAGGACTTCTTCAAGGATGCTAAGAGAAGGAGTGAGCCACTCAAAATCAAGCTATACAATTACCTATTAAACATGGCTCCATCAAATCAACAGAGGCTTATGGCTACCTATGATGTACAAGAAGCCAAATTGACTTTGAGTCATTTTACTCCCACTGAGCAGCGACCTCAATCAACTGCAGACTACATAAGGACAAACTTAGAAGTCCTTGCCAAAGATATCCACCCTATGGACCAGATTGAGCTTCATAAGCAAACGGGTGAGATGGTCTATGCCTCTCTGGCAGACAAGACCTTGGTGAATTATAAGCTGCAGAACAGTTTGAACAATACAGCAGCACAGCTTGAGTTGGAGAGGGCATCCTCTCAAGCCAAGGACAATAGAATCAAGGCGCTGGAGGACATTATCATTGAATTTGGGCATGATCCCAATGATGTTAAGGCCATTCAAGAGGTCCTTAAACTAAGGGATGCAGATGTAGCTGCAATCAAGAAGAGGATGAAAATTCCACCAACTATACATCCGCAAACAGAGGAAGTAGCCCAACAAAGAAGAGATAAGGATATCACTGCACTGCTGATGACTCTGTACAAGGAATTGGTGGACACCTAGCAAAAGCTGTTGGACACAGAGAACACCCTAGAAGCAGTTATACAGAAGGGAGAACAAGGGCAATCTTCTCAACCACCCACAGAGAAAACAAACCAAGAAGAAACCCCTAAAGAGGATATCCCTCCACAGCAGGCAGCAAAGACAACTCCAACAGAAAAAGCTCCAGCTACAACAGAAGCAACTACAACAGAGCTAGCCACTACAGCGCCACCAACGGAGCAGGCCGAGAGCCTAGATATGCAGAAGTTAAGGCAGGAAATTCAAGTGCTGGAAGCTCAAATGACAGAGCTAAACAAAGCCAAGGAAAGCTTAGCCAAAATAGAGGAAAAATATGATAAGTCTAAGTAGAACGTGGCTGAGAAAGAGAGGGAAGTAAAAGCCCTGAAAAGGACTATTGCAGAGCTGGAAAAGCAGCTCAGTTTTGACAAAGTAACAGCAGAAACCAAGCAGGTGATATGGACTTCCATTGGACAAGCAATCACTAACCAGTGGGAGTACATTGATGCTATTTATGAGCAGATAGGACTCATTGGCAAGGCAAAGAAGGAGCTATACAGAGCAAGAAACGACCTAGGCAATATGGCAGACCTTGCCCCAAAGATGATAGAAATCTTGAATTATAGGAATAGTTCTCAGCTAATCCAAATGGGAATTTCTAACAGAACTGAAACTATTTCCATAATCAAGAGAACTACAACAATGAGGAACCTAATTCAAACACTGGACAGAAGGGTGCATGATATGCAAGCAGATATATCTAAGTTCCAGAATAGGTTCACAGCCCTCCAGGACAAAGGGCTTCCAAGCTTGGAGGAATCAGGAAAGCTTCTCTCTTATGAGAAGTACATTAAAAGACTAAGTACTTTTTTAGCCATGCAGGTTGCTGAGGCTTCTGGGTCATCTACAGCAGGCCCATTAACAGGACAAGTTCTTTTTAATAAATTAGATAATTTGTTTTTTATTAAAAATGAGGTAGCACATTTATTTGATAAGCCTCCTGACTTTTATAAGTACACAGAAGCTGATGAGACAATAGGGTCAATTTTGAAGCACTAGCTTCCCCATCCAGACACGTGGCAGGATTTGGTAAAGCTACTTTTGAACCAAGGCTAAGGAAGAAAAAACTTTATTGCAGCAATACAGTCTATATTGCACCTACAGGTGGCCAAAGCTATCACAGCAAGCATAAAGACACTGAGCCAACTCAGCACAGGTACTCGGCATCAGCAGCAACAACAGCAGGTACAGGTGGCAGAGTCAAGAAAGATACAGAAAAATTAGAAGCAACAAAGCACTTCAATGCTTTATTTATGAAAAGCCGCCCAATTAACTCCGCAGCACTCAAAAGTCAAAAGGTTATCATATCAGGAGTTAATAGCTTTTAAAGAAACATTTACACTTGTAATAACTTCTTATCGACTTTCTTTGTACAAGTGTAAGAGATTTTTTCCTCTCAGATGACTCCATTCCTGAGATATTTTTGTATTTAAAACTCTATATATTCACCCTCGCGTTTGTTTAGAGGGGTTGGACTCCGGATGTAAGAAATTCTCTTGATATCTTCTCTGTATCTCTGATATTGTAAACTTTCAGACAGTCTAATACAAAGGCAGTGGGATTTCTACGAGGATGTTTGTCTATTGATCTCTTGGTGGTGTGTGGCTTAAAGCAGCAAGATTCCTCTGCATTACATGGTTCAAATAAGTTTTCTTCATGACTCTCTATTTCACCTGTGTTTCCTGTTATTCATATGTATCTCATGTTTTCTATGCGTTTGAATTCTAGATAGTGAAGAAAAAGGATAGTGTCAGGATTTAGTCATTGACTACCCTGAGCTCAATCTGAACTGTCTCATATGTTTTCTTCTGATAAGGTGTTTAAAGTGTAATTCTTAACTGCTACCTTTAACACCAGATCATCACTGTGCATTGTTGTTTTAGGAATTCAAGTAATTGCTCCTAGATAACAAGCCCTTTCACAGACATACAGCTAGGTAACGAAATCTTAATTGCTCATTACTAGATGTATTCACCTCATTCTCACTATTTACAGTTTGTTTCATGAAATGCACACAGGCCCTGTAGCTTTCCTCCTCACCAAAATCAAGATTTCAACAGAAAATAGTCCTAGACCCCATTGCCCAATGGACTAGTCCTGCCTGCTGATATACTCTAAAGGAATCAGAAACATCCTCCCAACCAAACAGATAAAAACAACCAAAAAACTCATCTCATAACTAGCCTAAGACTCTCACTGAAAGCAGTGATAAAACTAATAGAGAGAGCCCTCTCTGACTGCAGCTAGGCTAGAAGCTGTAGCCCAAAGACTGGTTAGTGGTTACCCCGGCCGTATTCTCTTAGGAGTCAAAGAGAACAACCTGGGTGTTAACATAAATGGTGACTCCGCTGGGGAATCAGGATCTAAAGCCTAAAATCTGCCAAGAAATCACATTTACAGTCTGAATATCAGTTAAGACACCTCTAAACTACTCCAATACAGACACTTGCAGCCTAAAGGAAGAGCTGAACCAGACCTCTTTTACACAGAGTTTTAGGGCTCCTGACCAGTCCTTGTTAAACAAAACTTCCATAAAACCTTATTGAACTGGCTTAGAAACTGGCTCCCAAGAAGAACCTCCAGTACACAAGGAACAACCCTGATCCCAACCCTCCCACTATCTTCGAAAATCCTAATACAATCCCTAAGTTTGTTAGGAACCAGCAACTACAAGATCACTTTGTTGATATCAATCAACAACCAGAGTTTCCTAACCCAATCCCCACTCCAGTCAAAGTCTTATTCCGTTCCACCCCTAATTCCCCTAGCTCCCCTTCCACATCCCAAAGCTCTCCACCAATCCCTTCTTCTCCCACACAACTCATTTCATCCCATACTGTTACACCCTCTGTACCTGTTACCCCTGTGATACCTTTTGTTCCTTTTGTTCCAGTAGTCCTAGTTAACCCCCAAAATCCAGCAAATATGGCCAGGTATGCACCTCTACAACTACCTGCCAACCCAGTAGCTTTACCTCAGGACTACCAGGCCAAAATCTCATACTTTGACTCCACTGGACCTTATTCTTCCATTCAACATGCTAAAAGAATGCAAGATCATTTTGAAAATTATGAAATTGATGATGAAACCGTAAGGATGAGAATATTTGTCCAAAGTCTAACAGGGGATGTGAGAACATGGTTTAGGTCTCTGCCTGCAAATAGCATCACTACCCCTGATGAGCTGTACCAATCTTTTACAAATAGATGGGAGAAAAAGAAGGACCCTTTACACATACTTGGTGAGTATGACATGATTAGAAGAGGTCCCCAAGAAACTGTTTTGGAATACTGTGCCAGGTTCAACAATGTTTATAATGCTATACCTCAAAACCTAAGACCTCCTCCGGATTTAGCCTTATACAAATTCCCAAATGGATTTGACCCAGATATGGCCTACCAATTGAAAGAAAGATCCCCTCAAACCCTTGAAGAAGCTCAGAGAGTTGCTGTGACAGTTGAAGCAAATCTGATTGCCAAGAGGAACAGGGCTAAAACAGAAAAGAGGGTTGTTTTCAAGGAAGAGCCCTCTGCCTTGGACCAAAAATTAGATGCAATAATTTCTGGTATGAAAAGGTTAGGCGATAGGGTAGAATCTGTGGAAAGAAAATCCTTATGGGAAGCACCACCAAACAATCCTAATAGGAATCCAAACTTTAGGAGGAACCAAAATCCTGGTGGCAGCAAAGCTAATATTGATCCTGAAATAAGACCACCATTTCAAGAAAATTATGCTGAAACATCCACATCTGAAGAACAAGCAGAAGATACTCATATCCACCTAATGGGACTCGACAACAAGCACCAAGTCTTCTTGAGTCAGGAAGATCAGGATGAGGAGGATAGTAAACAGTTTCAGACAAGTTCAGGAGAATCATTTGATTTCAAACAAGGCTATGATACTGCTGTCTATGAAGTTCATAAATAGTACAAGTTAAGAAGTAGGACTGTGAATGTAACACAACCTGAGAAAACAAAAGATAAACCACAGCCCAGAGGTGCCATAGTTCTAGAACCAAAAAGCACAATTGATTCTCCCTCAAATGAGGTAACTGTGGAAGACATAACTGAACAGCCACTGAATCCACCTACTCCATCAGTTGAGCAGCCCAAATCAAGCAAAGAACCTCAGGAGGTGATCAACAAGAACGAACCCCAAAATCAGCAACAAATCTCAGTAGACAAGGACAATAAGTTCACCCATACTACCAAAACACAATCAGAAAAACCCTTTGACTTGGAAACTGAGATTGGAAAACTGAAGATAACCATACCTCTGGCAGAATTAGCCAAAAATGAGATCTACAAACAGCAAATTCAAAGATCTCTGCAACTCACCCATAGCAAAAACAAAGATAATGTGGACAATGTCAATGTGTTAGATGATACCCAGAATTTCTTTTTGGCCCAGAGGTTGATGGAAAAATAGCTGGCTCAGGAGTCTTACCATTCTATGTCAGCCTGCATGTGCATGACAAAATCTTACACAATGCAATGTTTGATTCTGGTGCTTCTCACAACTTAATGCCCAAATCTGTAATGGAAAGGTTGAATTTGGATATTACTAGACCATACAAAGACCTTTTTTCATTTGATTCCAGCCAGGTCAAGTGTTTGGGCCTAATAAAGGACCTATGTGTGTCCTTAGTTCAGTACCCGAACAAAACAATCCTAATGGACGTGGTTGTTGCTGATATCCCACCCAAATATGGGATGTTGCTGTCAAGATCATGGGGAGCCAAGCTTCAAGGTTCTCTCCAATTAGACATGTCATATGCTACTATCACGGTCTTCGGTCAACCCAAGAGGTTGTATAGAGAGTCACTAATGAAATACATGGTCAGTAGTACAGAGAAGCCTCAAAACTTTCCCATTTATGCTGTCCACTCTGACATAGACTCATACATCCTTTACAATGACAATACAAGCAGCTACACCAAGGAAAAGGCTCATATAATTAAAACCAATCAAATTGAACAAGAAGAGCCTGATATCCAAGCACAAACTAAATCAAACAAAGGCAAAAGTCATACTAACAAAACAAATGACTGTGAAACCATCGTTTTGGAACAGAATAATGAAACAATGGCCCCTCTAGAAAACAAAGCAATTCTACCAAGTGAAGTGGATGTCAAGCAAGCCAAGCCAATTAATCAGCCCATCCTACAAATCACCAATTCATCCCACACAGACCTCATTCAAAAACCCCTAGAAAAAGAAAGCTTATGGTTCCTAGAATTTGATGGATCAGTTAACAGGCTAGGGGCAGGAGCAGGGGTATGGGTGCATAATAAGGAGGGTAGTCACGCAGAAGGAAGAGCTTACAGACTGAACTTCAGATGTACCAACAATATGGCTGAATATGAGGCCCTTTTACTAGGCCTTAAATTGATACAATCCCTGCAAATCACTACAATATCCATCCTAGGGGATTCTGACCTGGTTATTCAACAAGTGAAGGGTAATTTTGTCGCCAAAGATAATAGACTCAGATCATACAGAGCTGTGGCTACTGAGCTACTTAAGTCTTTTCCTAATTACCAAATCACTAAAGTTCCTAGGTCACAAAACCTGCATGCTCACAGTCTAGCCATGTTTGCGAGTACTTGCAAGCTGCCCTTTGACCCCAATCACCGTTTCACAGCTGAGGTGAGACACAGACCATTAGTCCCAAATAACATAAAAGACTGGCAAGTATTTGATAATGATAAACAAATCAACAACTTTCTGACTTTGCAAGAAGAATTTTCAGGTCTGAAAATAGACACAGAACCAGCAAGTCAATCGCAAATACTTAATTTAAAAAATAGTCAAGTATTGTCTCTCAAAACAGTCTTCCAAATGCTAAACCCTACGATTTTCAACCAAGATAACATTCAAGAGATCCAACAAATTGAGTGTGAACGGATGCCTATGGACGAAACTGTAATAATACAGTTAACGGACAATCTTCTACCCATAGGTTTAGCCCCATTGGAAGATATGTTTGATTCTAATGATGTCCCTAATAAACCAAAATTTGAACCCTTAAACACTACCATTGAAGAACACAACATAGGGACAGTCCAAAGCCCCAAAATCATAAAACTATCAGCTGCCCTACCTCCTGACCAAAAGCCTAAATACATTGATTTGTTTAAAGAATTTCAGGATGTCTTTGCATGGAGTTATGAGGCCCTTAAGTCCTATGACACCTCTGTTATACAGCACACAATTCCACTCAAGCCAAATCATAAACCTTTCAAACAAAAATTGAGGAGAGTAAATCCCATGCTCCTCCCAGCAATGGAACAGGAAGTCCAAAAGATGTTTAAAGCAGGAATAATAGCACCAATCAGATTTTCTGATTGGATTTCAAACCTAGTCCCCACAAGGAAGAAAACAGGTGAAATAAGGCTCTGTGTGGATTTAAGAAACCTTAATCAAGTGTCATTGAAAGATAACTACCCCCTGCCTAAAATGGACCACATTTTGCAGAGAGTAGTAGGGGCTTCAAGGATTTCCTTGTTGGATGGCTTTTCAGGCTTCAATCAGATTTTGGTCCATCCTGATGATCAGGATAAAACTGCATTCACAACCCCATGGGGAACCTTCAAGTATGTTAAAATGCCATTTGGTTTGAAAAATGCGGGGGCCACATTCCAGAGAGCAATGGACATTGCTTTTTCCAAAGAAATTCATGACTTCCTAGTCATCTATTTGGATGACCTTACACCATTCTCCAAATCAGACCCAGAACACCTAAATCATCTAAGACAAATCTTTCTAAAATGTAGAAAATTTGGGATATCATTGAATCCAAAAAAGTCCATTTTTGGTCTGGAGGAAGGTAAACTACTAGGACACATTATTTCTAAGGACGGCATCAGAATAGATCCAGAAAGAATCCAGGCTATCCAACACATGCCCTATCCCAGGAATATAAAAGAATTACAGGCCTTTTTGGGAAAGATCAACTTCTTAAGAAGATTTATTCCAAATTTGGCTGAACTTAGCAGATTGCTTAATAACATGTTGAAAAAGGATTCCAAAGTTAAATGGACAGTAGATGCTAAACAAGCCTTTGAGAGCATTAAATTTGCTCTGACCCAAACTCCTGTCCTAACTAGTCCACAGTTTGATAGGGATTTCATCATATTCTCCTTTGCCTCTGAACATACAATTGCTGCAGTTTTGCTTCAAAAGGATGATCTAGGAAATGAAAAACCTATAGCCTTCTTTAGCAAAGCCTTAAGAGATGCTCCCCTCAAATATCAAATCATGGAGAAGCAAGCCTATGCGTTAGTCAAAGCCATCAAAGACTTCAGGATTTATATCCTTTATTCCCATGTAATTGCCTATGTACCAAGCCCAATTGTCAAAGATATACTTACACAAGAGAATTTGGAGGGTAGAAGAGGCAAGTGGATAGCAAACATTTTGGAATTTGACATAGAAATAAAGCCTACCAAACTTATAAAGGGGCAGGGCTTAGCAAAACTAATGTCTGAAACAAACTTCCAAGCCCTTGACATTAATCAACTAGACAGTGAACAGGAGCTGGCGACTCCAAAGATCAATGTAGCCTTTGAGCAATCCCCTTGGTATTCTGATATTTGTTACGTATTGCAAAACCTGTGTGCTCCTCCAGGACTGTCTAGAACTAAGAGTAGGTTTGTCAAAATGAAAGCCTCAAAATTCTGTGTCATGGAAGAAAATTTGTTTTGGAGAGACCATGAGGGCATCTTGCTGAATTGTCTGATTGAGGGTGAAGCCAACAAGATCATGGAAGAATTTCATGCAGGAGATTGTGGTGGTCATCTTTACTGGAAATCCACTGTAAACAAAATACTGAGAGCTGGATATTATTGGCCCACTATCTTTGCTGATATCAAGAAATTTACCACTGCATGTCACAAATGTCAAGTGTTTGAAGGAAAAAGACAGCTGCTGCCTCTACCCCTCAGGCCTATTGCAACAGAGAAACCATTTCAGCAATGGGGCCTAGATTTCATTGGTGAAATCAATCCCTCCTCTTCAGGCCAGCATAGGTGGATTCTTACTGCAACAGATTATTTCACAAAGTGGATTGAAGCAATCCCATGCAGACAAGCAAATGACTCTACCATCATCCAATTTTTGGAAACAAACATTCTGGCTAGATTTGGATGCCCTGACAAAATAATAACAGATAATGCTGCTGCATTCAGATCTAAAAAAATGGTCAATTTCTGTCATAAATTTCATATCACATTGGGCCACTCCACAGCATACTATCCCCAAGGCAACGGGCTGGCAGAATCCTCAAACAAGAGTTTGGTGAATATGATCAAGAAAATATTAGAGGAGAACAAGAAAAATTGGCACAAGAAACTGATAAATGCATTATGGGCAGACAGATTAACATCTAAAAGGTCAATTGGGGTCAGCCCTTATGAATTAGTCTATGGTTTAGAGGCTAAATTCCCTTCATCATTAGGAATCCCTGCTATGAAAATGCTCCAGGAGTGCCAAGCTGAGCCCAATGACATGCAAAGAAGGATAAATCAGATCATATGTTTGCAGCAAACCAGGGAGGAAGTGTATAACAGAGTTCAAGTGCTACAAGAAAAGCTAAAAAAGGCATTTGATAGAAGGACCAAAGCAGAGGATTTCAATATAGGGGACAAGGTCCTCAAATGGGATTCAAGAAGAGAGAGCAAAGGAAAGCATGGAAAGTTTGACTCCCTTTGGAGAGGACCATTCTTAATACAAGCTGTGCAGGGAAACAACACCTATTTTCTGCAAGATTTGGACAAAAGTGATCTAGAGGAAGGCCCTGTCAATGGCAGGATGCTCAAGCACTATTTTGATTACCTTCCATGAAAAGAGCTGGCCTGTTTTGTACATAGTTTGATGTAAATAAATTCTGTATGTGTTGTATATATTGTTCTTTTTGAAGCATGAAGGTGAAGACATTTTGAAAGGCATTACAGACAAAGAATGGAATTGAAAAACAGGCTGTGTTTCAGTTTATCAGTCTGCAATTTGAGGAATTTATGATGAACAAAACTTCAAAGTTTCAGAGAAGCAGCCAAAAGACCCAGGCAGACTGACCTGCTGTTCTTGGTCTTTCCAAAGGAAAAACCATCCCCATGTGGAGCCACTGTTGGATACCTATACCAATAGGTTTCATTTTTCATGATTGGATATCAAAGGTCCAAATATGCTCTACTTTGATAACTGCAAAGATCCCATATTTCCCTGAGAAGGCAATGTCTGTATCAGTTTTGATAAAAACTCAATTTTGATGGCTGGTCCAACAGTCTAATCTGGACCATGTCATGTTTTCAATTTCTTGTTGTAGAATAGAGAATGATATCTGTCC
>APFE031206996.1:0-16901 GCA_000404065.3 Pinus taeda | reverse complement strand
TGTCCAAACTATTTAATCTTGGCAGATCAATAGATAGATAGAGAAACAAAGGTTCCCAACTGCCTAATCTGGGACCTTGGAAGGAATAAGGGTTGCATTAGATAGGGATGTGAGAAAAAGCCAATGAAAAGAAAAGGCATTCAAAGGGTTTGCAAGTCCAAGTGCACCCTCCAAGAAGGAACAAAAAATGCTAGGAAAACTAGTTGGGTAGGTAGATGGGGTTGCAGAAATGGTGTCTCTTTCAAAATCAAAGTTGCTGAAACATCTACAGGAAGAGCAGCACTATGGAGCATAACTAACTCCCTTGTTTCTCATTTGTAAATCATTCATTACTAACTCCCTTTCCCCCAAGTTGCACAAAGCATAAGAAATTCAAATGTTTTACATTCTTATGCCTTTGAGAAGCCACATTTCTTGTGCAAAAATCTTTTCATTTTGAACTACTCCTAATCTCAAGCTATTTGCAAAGAAAACTTGGTTGATCTAGCCCTTAGTCAGATGATTCCCTCCACATTAACAACTAACTCTACTACTTAGCTCCCTATATCCCTTTATCCCTAGTATTGTAAACACCATGGTGTATAAACCCCACAATGCATAAATATCCCCTCCCTGGCACTATAGCCATAATATTCTATCCCTGGGGCTTGAATTGACACCTGGTCAAGGTCAAGAACCCATGACTCACCTTGTTGCTCCACCTCAGACCAGTTCCCCTACCCAAAGTGCCATGTTGCCTTGAAAAACCTTAAAAAACCTTGAAAACCTTGGAAAAACATGAAAAAACCTTCAAAAACCCATAAAACTATTCCAATGAGCGGAAAACCTTGCAAAATCACCCTTCCTCACTTTATCCTAAGGTCGGGGGTCATTCGCCTTTTTCATGTTTCATAAATCTGCTTAAAAAACCCCTTTTTCCAAAGTTTCCGCCTTCGGAAATAATAACACCCGAAACTTTATAAAAACCTTTGAATAAGTTCGTATTTCCAATACTGGCGGGCAACCATACTTTGGCAAGAAAAACTATTGAAAGTTCACCAACTAAGAATATTTATCGCCCGGAGGGTCCCGCCGTCCACGTCTGCACAAGAAAATTATTGTTTATTGCCCGCCCGCTGGTCCGTATTGTCCTTGCAGGTTGCCCGCACAACCACCGTCAGATCGCGCCAGGTCCAAATCCACGGCGGAGGTTGATTTCGGGCAATCCCGACATCCGCACGATAACCAAAGGAGCTGTTTCCGTCCTTGCAGGTTGGGCACACGACGACCGTCTGATCACCCACCTCCAGATCCACGGCCATTATCAATATTGGAAGGCCTTACGCGTCTGACAGATACCTTCCGATATCTGTCAAACGCTTACGTCAGGCCAGCATCAGCACAGGGGCACGCGTCACAGTACTATTGCATCGGAGCAATGCCTGACAGTCCGTCCGACGTACAGGACCCCTTCCGATATGGCGACACCTGTCCTGTCCACGATTGCGCCCCGGTGCCGTGCACATCACCGCCAGTTCAACCCGCCTCGTTCCTGATTCATCCACCCGGCCGCCACATCACTGTCCCCGTGGACCTACCGCCGACTGCCACATCACCATGATGACGTCACCCAACCCGGGCCCCACGCTGACGTCATGCTGACGTCATCCATAAAGCGCGCCAAAAAGGCCAAAAAGCCATATTTTCGCCAATTTTTACCATTTTTCATAATTTTTCGAAATTTTCCTGTTTAGTCCTCTGCATGGGATTTACGACGCCTGCGCCACCAGCCAACCTGCAACCAGTTCCGAAACACCCCGCGTGCGAAATCCAGCTGCACTCTTCAGCCTAAACTATTGTGTACCAGGTATTTCGGCCTCGTCCTCTTTTAACTGGTTTTTCTTGAATTTTCTGTAAAACCCGCCATGAAAGCTTGTAATATGTGAAACTCACCGATAAACCAACTGTGTTTTTCCCTATTCGACCAATTAAAATCAAAATACAGTGTCGGAGACCTCCAACTCACTGCAAAACCGGTTAAAAGAAACTACCCTGTTCGCGCAATCGTGAACTCCTGAGTAAACTCCCACAATTGACAGAGGAGGCCTCCTTGCTGCTAAAAACCCTTCCTAAGGGGCCAGCATTCTCATCCTGATTGAAATCCAACCCTGTTGACCTTGGTTCCTATCAGAATTCACTGTTTCAAACAACATTTCAGTTATTATTTGCATAAGGCATGGAAACCCCTGAAATCCTCAATGTCACTCCTCTGAATGCTCCTCAGAGGGAGGTAGACTGGCAGGACTTAGCAGACCTGGATTATCAGATCTCAGAAGACTCCAGGCAAGGATGCACCCCTCACCTTCAATTGCTAAATGATTTCAGGGCCAAACACAGAGAGGGAACAGATATCTTAGGCATCTGGGAGTCTTCCCTGCCAACTTTTAAAATGCCTCTGGTCAGGCAATTCCCTGACCTAATTTATCTTTGTGCCAATCAATATGAGCCATCTCAGAGAGCTGTTGTAAATCCTAAGGGTGAGGTTGTGTTCTATACCACCCCTCAAGCCATCAGAGATATGGTTCAGTTTAGAACTGACAAGAAAATGGTTCCTTTGTCCCTGCTGGACTTAATCAACAAAGGGACCAAGACACTCACAGAGGCAGAGATCCTAAGGTTTAATCAGCTGTTTATTAGCAAATCAGACACAGTATTGCATCCTCCTATTTTTGATGGATATTTAAATCAACTTGGACTAGACCTAGCCCATATGGTAAGCTCAATTCTGGGATATAGGTCAATGGAGTTTATAGAGGAAACTGTACTAGTTATGATGTTAATGTTTGCCCCTGGGAAGACCCCTATCTACTACAACTATGCTACATTCATTTCAGACAAAATACATGAGCAGTTTCTGCATTTACCCAGAGAGAGGGTGTTTAGATACACCTCATACATTTATCATCTTATCCTCTATCACCAATATGAGAAATTCTCTTTTGAGATCAGGAGACATGATGCTGCAGGAAACCCGAGATCGGTGGTATATTGGAGTTCAATCTTCCATCACATTTCCTACTCACCCTACACATATTGTGAGTTTATAGACTTATTCATGCATCCAGCCATGTCCCTGCTTCTAACAGAGCCTCCTCCGAGACTCACTGATGATATGAAGAGGATACTACAACTATCCACTGCTTATAGCATAGGGGACTGGTATTTCTACCAGCATCACACAGTGATCAGAATATATGGTTGTGAGCTAAGACCATTCAGGCTGCCCAGGTATGTGCCTATGAGGCTCTTTGCCCTAGAGTATTTCAGACAATTTGCCCATGTAGATCTAGTTCATTTTTCAGGAAGGGGCAAGAAGGCACAACTTAAGATCAAAAACCAACTTGGGCAGATTGTATTAAACAGAAGAGAAGGATGGAAGGAGGCAGAAAGAATGTTAGAAGGCCTAGGCCTAACCCACAGCTTCCTATGGAAACCATATGACCCCAATGGTTTCATATCCAAGAGGAGAATAAAGTACAAACTCGCTGGTTATGAGCATCATAACATGATCCTCATATCAAGACATGGAAACCAGCCAAAATGGCATAAAAACACCTTGATAGAGCCCCTGACCCAAGAAGAGCTAAACGACAGGGCTAGAAGACATTTATTGAAAATGGCTGACTTGGAGTGTCCTTCACAGGTGCCTACACTACCCAGTCCTCATACAACAGCGCCAACTTCCTTATTTGCAACACAAGAAGGGGCAGCACAAGCTTCAAAGCAAGGACAAGACAAAGGAAAGGGCAAGGTGATGGAAGAAACAGAGGGCCAACAGGGCCAGCAGGATCAACAGCAACAAAATCAGCAACAAACTGATCAACAGGATCAGGAACAGCAAAAAGGAGAAGGCCAGGCAGCCACCCAAGAGAAAACAACCAGCATAGCTCCTCCTAGACAAGATTCTAGGGTTGACCCTGCAATCCTCCAAACCCCTCTAAGGGAGGATATCAGTAGGAAGAGGGATAGGGAGACCCCTCTCACAGAAGGTTCAGAAAAAAGGTAGAGGCTAAATCCATTTGGAGAAGAGGAAATACAAAGCTTTGAGGCCTCTGCTAGCTCAATGCATCAAGAGCAGGACAGGACAACACTTGGGGAGGTCAGCTCCTCAGGTCAAGATAAAAGCAAAGCTGCAGGCATCAAGGACTTCTTCAAGGATGTTAAGAGAAGGAGTGAGCCACTCAAAATCAAGCTATACAATTACCTATTAAACATGGCTCCATCAAATCAACAGAGGCTTATGGCTGCCTATGATGTACAAGAAGCCAAATTGACTTTGAGTCATTTTACTCCCACTGAGCAGCGACCTCAATCAACTGCAGACTATGTAAGGACAAACTTAGAAGTCCTTGCCAAAGATATCCACCCTATGGACCAGATTGAGCTTCATAAGCAAACGGGTGAGATGGTCTATGCCTCTCTGGCAGACAAAACCTTGGTGAATTATAAGCTGCAGAACAGTTTGAACAACACAGCAGCACAGCTTGAGTTGGAGAGGGCATCCTCTCAAGCCAAGGACAATAGAATCAAGGCGCTGGAGGACATTATCATTGAATTTGGGCATGATCCCAATGATGTCAAGGCCATTCAAGAGGTCCTTAAACTAAGGGATGCAGATGTAGCTGCAATCAAGAAGAGGATGAAAATTCCACCAACTATACATCCGCAAACAGAGGAAGTAGCCCAACAAAGAAGAGATAAGGATATCACTGCACTGCTGATGACTCTGTACAAGGAATTGGTGGACACCCAGCAAAAGCTGTTGAACACAGAGAACACCCTAGAAGCAGTTATACAGAAGGGAGAACAAGGGCAATCTTCTCAACCACCCACAGAGAAAACAAACCAAGAAGAAACCCCTAAAGAGGATATCCCTCCACAACAGGCAGCAAAGACAACTCCAACAGAAAAAGCTCCAGCTACAACAGAAGCAACTACAACAGAGCTAGCCACTACAGCGCCACCAACGGAGCAGGCCGAGAGCCTAGATATGCAGAAGTTAAGGCAGGAAATTCAAGTGCTGGAACCTCAAATGACAGAGCTAAACAAAGCCAAGGAAAGCTTAGCCAAAATAGAGGAAAAATATGATAAGTCTAAGTAGAACATGGCTGAGAAAGAGAGGGAAGTAAAAGCCCTGAAAAGGACTATTGCAGAGCTGGAAAAGCAGCTCAGTTTTGACAAAGTAACAGCAGAAACCAAGCAGGTGATATGGACTGCCATTGGACAAGCAATCACTAACCAGTGGGAGTACATTGATGCTATTTATGAGCAGATAGGACTCATTGGCAAGGCAAAGAAGGAGTTATACAGAGCAAGAAACGACCTAGGCAATATGGCAGACCTTGCCCCAAAGATGATAGAAATCTTGAATTATAGGAATAGTTCTCAGCTAATCCAAATGGGAATTGCTAACAGAACTGAAACTATTTCCATAATCAAGAGAACTACAACAATGAGGAACCTAATTCAAACACTGGACAGAAGGGTGCATGATATGCAAGCAGATATATCTAAGTTCCAGAATAGGTTCACAACCCTCCAGGACAAAGGGCTTCCAAGCTTGGAGGAATCAGGAAAGCTTCTCTCTTATGAGAAGTACATTAAAAGACTAAGTACTTTTTCAGCCATGCAGATTGCTGAGGCTTCTGGGTCATCTACAGCAGGCCCATTAACAGGACAAGTTCTTTTTAATAAATTAGATAATTTGTTTTTTATTAAAAATGAGGTAGCACATTTATTTGATAAGCCTCCTGACTTTTATAAGTACACAGAAGCTGATGAGACAATAGGGTCAATTTTGAAGCACCAGCTTCCCCATCCAGACACGTGGCAGGACTTGGTAAAACTACTTTTGAACCAAGGCTAAGGAAGAAAAAACTTTATTGCAGCAATACAGTCTATACTGCACCTACAGGTGGCCAAAGCTATCACAGCAAGCATAAAGACACTGAGCCAACTCAGCACAGGTACTCGGCATCAGCAGCAACAACAGCAGATACAGGTGGCAGAGTCAAGAAAGATACAGAAAAATCAGAAGCTACAAAGCACTTCAATGCTTTATTTATGAAAAGCCGCCCAATTAACTCCGCAGCACTCAAAAGTCAAAAGGTTATCATATCAGGAGTTAATAGCTTTAAAAGAAACATTTACATTTGCAATAACTTCTTATCGACTTTCTCTGTACAAGTGTAAGATATTTTTTTCCTCTCAGATGACTCCATTCCTGAGATATTTTTGTATCTGAAACTCTATATATTCACCCTCGCGTTTGTTTAGAGGGGTTGGACTCCGGATGTAAGAAATTCTCCTGATATCTTCTCTGTATCTCTGATATTGTAAACTTTCAGACAGTTTAATACAAAGCTAGTGGGATTTCTACAAAGATGTTTGTCTATTGATCTCTTGGTGGTGTGTGGCTTAAAGCAGCAAGACTCCTCTGCATTACATGGTTCAAATAAGTTTTCTTCATGACTCTCTATTTCACCTGTGTTTTCTGTTATCTCATATGTATCTCATGTTTTCTATGCGTTTGAACTCTAGATAGTGAAGAAAAAGGATAGTGTCAGGATTTAGTCATTGACTACCCTGAGCTCAATCTGAACTGTCTCATATGTTTTCTTCTGATAAGGTGTTTAAAGCGTAATTCTTAACTGCTACCTTTAATACCTAATCATCATTGTGTATTGCTGTTTTAGGAATTCAAGTAATTGCTCCTAGATAACAAGTCCTCTCACAGACATACACCTAGGTAACGAAATCTTAATTGCTCATTACTAGATGTATTCACCTCATTCTCACTATTTACAGTTTGTTTCATGAAATGCACACAGGCCCTGTAGCTTTCCTCCTCACCGAAATCAAGATTTCAACAGAAAATAGTCCTAGACCCCATTGCCCAATGGACTAGTCCTGCCTGCTGATATACTCTAAAGGAATCAGAAACATCCTCCCAACCAAACAGATAAAAACAACCAAAAAACTCATCTCATAACTAGCCTAAGACTCTCACTGAAAGCAGTGATAAAACTAATAGAGAGAGCCCTCTCTGACTGCAGCTAGGCTAGAAGCTGCAGCCCAAAGACCGGTTAGTGGTTACCCCGGCCGTATTCTGTTAGGAGTCAAAGAGAACAACCTGGGTGTTAACAACAATGAATGACTTACAAAGATAAAAAAAAAACATGACATAACCAACACACACATGGAATGACTTTGAAAAATAAATAATTCTCCAAGAAAAATGTGGTGCACATTACAAATCAAATTCAATCTCTAGGCCAATATTTGGAACCTAAAAACTAGTCCATTTGTCTTCTTTTAAATAAATTTTACATGCAGGGGATGTTATGAAAATTGTCAACAACCTTAACTACCTGTAAACTACTCAGTTCTTTTAAAACATTCGAAGACTAAAATAATCCCATACTTTTACAATATTACAAAATAAAATGTTTTTAATTTCCCAAAATGAACTATTTAGAAATTCAGGGCTCTTGTTCTTTTAATACCTCAACTTCATTAGATGAAGTCCCAGTCTCAAGAACTCCAACATTATGTGGTGTGAGAATATTTTCACACTTCTTCTAAAGGGCTAGATTAGAGACTGAGCACTTGAACATCCTACTAGAGACCATCCTTAAATTTGTTAATTTGGTGTAGCTTGGCTTGTTTGTAAATAGTGCCTTAACTAACCATAGTAGTTGAGAATCCACTTTCATGTAGTTGACAATTGTTGATCCCTTTAACACTACAATATTTTCATGTGAGGATTTATTCTTGATTTTAGCTTCCATTAGTAGTGTTTCATACTACTCTGATGAGAGAAGGTTCCCTTGTTGATCCCAAAATTTTGGCAGCCTTATCTGATCCCTGTATCAAAGTTTAAGTTAAAAGATGTAACCAATTCTCTAGCTTCTTTTAACATGTTCTATGCTTTCTTTCTATACATGTTTCTCTAGACCATTTTTCTTATTTCTAGTACCATAGATTTCCTATGTGAAATATCCAATGCTCTAAGTTCTACGGAGGATTTTTCATTTATATAATTAATGATCTTCTTTGGTAAATGAGCTCCTTCCTGCTCTTGGTATTTATTCGTGTGGATAATTACTCCATAGTCCTTAATCGTAGATTTATATTTAGTAATAAAAATCATATGATCCCAAACAACCTGAATTTTTTGGACTATGTCACCCCATATAATTCCCATTGCTTGGATATCCGAAATGCTTCCTTTAAGCTTCTCTTTTAATTCCTTTAACTGATGACATCCTCGCTGATATTCAGTTGTTTTGTTTTCAATCTCCCTTCCCAGATTTAATTGCCTCTCCTTATGTTTTACCTACTCCTTAGTTTCATTGAGATCTTTTACAACTTCTTCTACCCACTTTCTGATATTTTTCGATTTTTTCACGACCCTAGATAACTTTTCGGTTGGGTCCTTTGAATAAGCTTGTACCGCAACTGTGAAAACATGTTTTTCTATTCTTTTTTTTGGGCGATTTAATTGTGAGTTAAATCCTTCTCATTAAATTTCAATCCAGATTTTGTGAATTAACGAGATATACATATACTATATGTACTAGGTGATTATTTCTTGGAATAGATTAATCTAATGCAAGAAACTTGAAACTGATTACAAAGAAAATTAAATCAATCCATTGCAATCCAGACATAAAGAAATTGAATCAATCTTTAAAAAATTACTTGAATCAAAATAAGATAAAAGAAACTAAACTAAATTTTCATAAATGAAACCACATTTGCTTGAAATGAACCACACTTGTTTAAAACAAAAATCACACTTGCTGAATTGAAAATCACACTTGCTTAAAATGAAAATCATGCTTGCTAAATTGAAAATAACACTTGGTTAAAATGGAGATATATGAAATAACACAATTACACAATGTTACCAATATGTACAACAAATGAAAAATTTGTGCAAACTATGGTTTATCAGGGCCCTCCACTTAGCAAGCACGCCAAATGATTATCAAAGCTTGGAGATCAAATAAGCAATATGTATTCCATAAAATGAAGTTGGAGAAAAGATCCAAAGATATTACAATAATTCAACTCTCTTCCACTCTATCCTCACTTTACAAATTACATATATTTGATGGAGCTTGCAACTCCTCTTTGTATGAATGATGCACTCCTATTTATATAAAAACATAAGACAACTAATCAATAAATATATATCCTCAAATATCTCCTAAATCCACATCTATCTATTGTGGTTACAACCAATACCTAAAAATATGAGATACAAATCCTCTAAAAATTCTCTCCTAGTTTTGATAGGAGACAGATATCAAAACATCCATGATTATTGTCCTTTGAATGTGCTTAGTCAATGATCCAAATATTATACAATTATTCAATAGATCTTCATGATTTGGAATTGAAATTCAAATTTGTGGTCGAGTGGCCAAAATAGGATCCTTCTTGAATCTTCAAACATGCACAATTATCATACAAACATAAGACTTATATATATCTATATCTAATATATATTATATATATATAAATATATATATAAACATGTCAATTTCCTAATATTTAATCACAAATTCTCTTAAAAGACTTAAAATAAAGGACTTGGAAGATAATAATGAAAAATCCATATGATCATGAAAATGGTTATTAAAGTAGGGTTATGGAGCTATAGAATATAGTAAAGAGTTACAAACTATGGTAAAATTATCACAATGAGGGTAAAGAGGATGACATTTTGGAGGCCCAACACTTTGCAACAATTATGTTTTTTTCTCTTTGATGGTTTCACCTTATTTGTTTCTTTCTAGTAATTCTTTAATCAAAATATCTTTCTCCTTATCCACCTAAGATAATTCTATATTTTGTACATGTTCTATTCCAGGAATTTCCAATTTTCTCCCCAAAGATTGAACCTTTGATTCTATACTTTGAATCAGAGCTTGGATAATCGTCTTATCTTCTCGATTTACACCAAACTTTATAATTGATTTCTTAAATTCTTCATTCTGAGTATGAATAACTTGGAAAAAAAAATAATTTAATATTGAGTTGATAGATCACCTTTCAAAGAAGCACCTCTTCCTTACTTGCAACCAACGAAGTCTTATAGAGGTTAGTGTAAACCAAACCCCCTGTTTGTTTGTGTAGATTTATTTTGTCTAGTAGTGGAATATCATTGGTATTGATAGATAGATTCATAGTATTGAAATCTACACCAAAATAAATGTGCTAAGAGAATTGATTAGTAAATCATAACTTCAATTGGTTCCTCTCAAGATCCATGGCTGAGAGGATCCTAGTCTAATAGCTAGAGATTGATTTATCTTTTATTTGTGTCTTGACTTTACTCTTCACCTTCATGTTTTTCTCTTCAATTTATTGAAAGTTCTCTTTCAATGTATTCAACGAAGATAATTCCTCTTCATTGGGAATT
This sequence comes from Pinus taeda, assembly GCA_000404065.3. Classification (NCBI taxonomy): domain Eukaryota; kingdom Viridiplantae; phylum Streptophyta; class Pinopsida; order Pinales; family Pinaceae; genus Pinus; species Pinus taeda. Next base: position 6,430 of record APFE031206996.1, on the reverse strand, counting down.
GGAGATGAAGTTCAACACCTTATGCCTCCCATTACTTTCAAAGCACTCAAGGAAGATAAATCATTTTCATTGGCTATTGGAGATGAAGGTGAACACCTTATACTTCCCGATTACAATTGGAATCCAACATCGCTTGAAGGCTTCTCTATTAGTTATAAATTCTTGTCTCTCCTCCCTTAGTTTTTACCCTTTTTCTGGATTGGGAACTTTCCACATCAATGTCCATGATTTATGTAGCATTTTTATTCAATCCCTTCTCTCTAAGTAGGCGGGTTTCCACATCCACACCTTGTTGTGACTCCTCTATAACAAGAATTTGTAATTTTTCAAATTTGGGTCTTGCTTCGTGAATGTATAGAGCACATGATATTTCTCGCCTTCTTTTAGAAGTTATTTGGTGTGGATCATAATTCAATCTTTCTTCCCACTGAAAATTCATCTCTTACATCATCCTTTCCATCTCCATTGCAGCTTGCCTGTTATTACAAATAATGGTCCTACTATTCTAGGTAGCTTGAATAAAAACCCCTTTCTGGATCAGAAAAAGTTGACTTGATCCACATTGAAACTCTGCTTGATGAATTATAGAGAAACAATCCTCATTGAAACAAATGTAGGAAGCTTATATATTGGAACTTCTGCACCATACAACATTATCTCTACATTCTCTTCAAATATATAATAGTCACAAACCTTAAGTTTTCTGCTAAAATGTCACAAAGATTGGACCCCTGGAAGAATTCTGGGAGTAGAGATGTTGTTTATGATTATGTATACTACTAACATGAAGGTAGCAATACAATAGGAGAAACCATCACTATTTTCTTTGTATTTGACAATGTCAGTCCAATTTACAATGGCTTTCTACAACTTATTTTAATAAAAATTGTTTAGTCCCAAATCCATGAATTGATTCACAAGTGTATGTCAAAAGAGATAGACCATTAAAGAGGGGAACCTAAAGAATCCATAAATGCTAAAATTAGAAGTTGAAAGTTAAGGTGTTATCACCCAAAAAATGATCACCTAGCCATTTCATAATAGGTGGATCCAAATACACCATCTAGGATACATTTTACCATGGTAAAGCCACTTTTAGCATAGGAAATAATTTAATAAACCGTTTTCCTAAATTATTTCATATTAAAATTCAAAAAAGCCATGAGAATAATTAAATAAATTATTATTTATTTAATTTGTTGTATAAATAATTATTAACTCATTGTTTGATAATTAATTCTTAATTAATTTTGACTTAATCACCTCGAAATAATTAAATAAATCACTATTTATTTATTATTCCTTGTTTATTCCATATTTCTCTTATGAGATAATTATTAAAACATTGTTTACTAATTATTTCTTTCTTAATTGTCACAAAGTGATTAATAATTCATTTTTGTTTTTTAATTACTTCAACCACTTTGTAAATGAAGATATGTTATGAGTTTGAATATATTTTCCCTCTCCAAAAAATATAATAAAGTATTTCCAAAAGCTAGATTTTGATTTGGTCAATAATATTTAATTCTTTTCCAATTCCTAGTTCTGCTCAATACTTTGTTATAAATAAGATGGTTTTCCATTCATTCTTCACCTTAATCATTCTAATCATCACCACTGTCGTGCTTTCACATTTGACCTCCAACTTGAGTTCAAGATATTTTTGTTTGTTTTTTTCCCATTGGAAGTTGAGAGAGAGAAACAGATCACTGAATTACAAGGACATCAAAACGAGCCACTTCACGGAGGGGGATCTATAGACCCAAGTTATTAATTTATCCTCACTAGGTGTTACATTTACAATAATAAAATTTTCTTATTTATATGATCCATTGGGTTGATACAATTTCACTTTTATTGTTATATGTTTTGGGTTACATATGATCTTTTGCTACATGGTTTTTCTTTATCTTTCATTATAGGGTTTTTCTTTATGTACTGTTAGGGTTTCTTGTCAATAGTGACTTAAGTGAAGCATTTTTGGTACACTTTCTAATAATTCGCACACTAACATAATGGAATTCTCTGAATAAGTAGGAATATGTAACACAACATTGGGTTGCATAAACAAATGGAAAAAAACCTAAAGCTTGACTACTGATGGCTCAGGTATCATCTCTTCTCAACACACCCATAATCACAATTAGGATTGTCTTGATATTCTCAAAAAAATGAGTTAACGAAAACTTAGTAGCCTCTAGAGAAAAAATATAATTTGAATGTAAAAATAGACCAAGCAATTTGTTTCTATCCTCTATGGAAAGGCTTTTATATATAGATAAAAAAAAAATGATCAGTGAAGTTCATATAGCTGTCTGATTATGGGAAATCTAAATATTAATGGATTAATAAAGAGGATACCTAAAAAGTATTTTCACCCATTGAGTTCAAGATACAGAACCTTTGAGGACAAAAGGATGGAGTAATCTAGGTGATAAATTTCAGGAAAGGATATGTATGGGGGATAATAGCAGCGACAAGACCATATTCTACCACTCATAGAGAGAATTCTAATCCAATTTTATTGAAAAAAAAATTCTAGCGAATTGCTAAAGATTTAGAATAAAAACATAAACAAAAATATAACATTCCATGTACATTAAAGATATATGAGTGGTTGACCAAGATAAGGAAGATTTCTTGGCCATTTATAATTATATTATTTTGTGAAAAATTGATCCAATTAGATGTTGGTGGCCACCAACCTATTCCACTTTGACCCCTACCATTGTCTCTTTCATTTTTTCAGTTTCCCTAATTATAGCACATTTTACTATTTTTGGCAGTTTTTCGGGTCCTAAACGTGATTGCTTAATTGATGTTTTCCATTTGAAATTTGTATTCTAAGGATAGAAATTTCTAATTCAGTATTTTGCATGTCAAACAGATATCATATGCCAAAGTTACAACCCAACAAAGTTGATATACCAATTTACCGAAACGAGGACCATAGTTTTGGTGCTTCATCCCCTAGGGTAAGGTTTTTGGGTCTTTAGGGTTTTAGATTGTTTCTAAATAATAAATAGGCCTTCGGTTCTCATTTTAATGTAGTTCAGAGGCATGTAGCTTCCACATCTCTTCTTAGACATAAGCTACTATAGTCTGAGCTAGTTTATTTACATGATGTTTGTAAGCTTATTTCAGTATTTTATAATAATTAAATGAACTATTATTTCTACTACATATCTATATTTAAGATTATATCTGTAAGTTGTTGTCTTCTTGTTTAATTTTGGACAAATGGCATCAAAATGGTCTTCTCTTTCTTAGTTTTTCTTTACATGTCCCCAACGAGGTCTAGATATAGAAAGTTAGGGATCGAATTAGTAGAACCTTTGTAAGACCAACCTCACAAATCCCGACGACCTCCCATGGCGGAAGAAAATAAAGATGAGGGGGTAGGATATCCTTTCAAATATTTCTCGAAGAAACCCTAGGTTGATAGACGAATGTAATGATGGACAACTTTGCCTAGACCCTTAAGTGGCTACCCAATGGTGACGCATCACCTACTGAAAGCCACCCTAGAAGCCCCACACCCTTAAAGGTACAATTTAACTTTGACATCCCCATATTTGAAGGTTAGATAGATGCATACGCCCTAGATAAATGGTTGAATATGCAAGAAGGATATTTTTTTGTTCATGATTTTTCCTAACGGGAAAACATTACTTTTTCACTTCTCAAACTCGGCTTGCACATCAAGGAGTCGTGTGACACCTACTGTGAGAAGATGGAAGAAAGTACACCCTCACTCTTTTTAGCTGCACCCACTTGGAATTTGTTTTGGGATGCCATTAAGGAGAAGTACTACCCTATGGAGGTATGAGGATATACACATAAATTGGACCACACTGCAGTAGGGAAGGGACCTTGACATGCTAGAGTTTACCATATTTTTCATACCCTTCGAGCGAAGTTGGATATCAAGGATTTTGAAAGGCATTTTGTAGTTAAGTACCATGACTATCTACATAAGTAAGGATGATATGGAGTTCTTGGGCATATCTTCTAAGGATGATATGGAGTTCCTGGGCATCTCCTCGCTTGGTATGATGTACCGATACAATGTCAAGATTGAGAAAAAATTTAAATAGAAAACGTAAAACTTTGGATATGCGAATCCAAACCAAGGGAAAGGCACCCCCAAACTCTAGAGCAAAGGACAAATCCAAGGTTGGTTGACTCAAGATATCTTGTTGATGTCCCAAGAAAAAAACAACACCATGAAGATAAATAAGGATACAGGAAAGTTTTGTGATTTCCGTACAATCTCCACTCATAGCACAAGTGAGTTTCGAGCCAAGAAGTCACTGGTGGTCGAGATGAAGGATTCCAAATTAAATGCATTTTTTGACTCTGAATCAGAGCCTAAAAAGGGGAATGAAAAAGGGAATCAAAACGTTGACCTGGAGCCTAATGCCACCATGGCCATCACCAAGATCAATAAGATTGAGCCGGAAGATCCAAAGGAGGGAAAATGATTCTTCAACTCATAGATTTGGGTGACGGGTTCTCTACTACTTTTCATTTTCAAGAGCGGGAGCCAATGGAACCTCATTTCAGTAGAGGTCATGAAGTGGATGGGCCTACTAACTACAACAGATCTGCAATCATACACCATCATGTGGCTTCACCAAGGATGAGGTCTCCATGTCAGCCAGTAGTGTCACCTTCGCTACATCATCAAGCCCTTCATGTATGAGGTATTGTGTGATGTTGTTCCTCTTGAATTTTTGTATGTATTATTAAGAAAACAATAGTTGTGAAAGCAACATGTTGTATATGAGTCTAGACCTCTCTCTTGTATTATTTATTTGGCTAATAAGTTGTACAAGATACAGAGGTAGCTCTTTCTACCACGATCTCTTTGATATATGCTATGAAATCTGATAAGATCATCTCCTAGATAGGGAATTTTTTTTCTTTCTGATTCGCTCTCAAAGTAAGGGGAAGATCTTAGCCACATCTATGGCCCATAGGAAGGGTTCCTCCACATAGTAGAAGCAGATGGATACGGTTGTGGAAGAATACAAGGAAATCTTCTCCTCACCCACAAGGGTACCATTGCATTATTAGGTCAAGAATTTGATCGATCTGACTCCTGGAGCACCTATACCTAATAGGCCAATATATAATTGTTCCATTCTAGAAGGTGAAGAGATCAAGTGGAAAATCCAAGAATTTATGCAAAAAGGGCACATTTGACCAAGTTCCTCACCTTGTGGAAGCCTGATTGTACATGTATAGAAGAAGGATGGGACCTAGAGGCTTTGCATTTATTATCAGCACTAAAGAAAATCATTGTCGGGAACATGTATCCAATCCCACAGACTGATGACCTCTTGGACCAAGTCAAGGGGGGCAAGTGTATTAGCAAGCTCAATTTGAAGTCCCACTATCAATAGGTTTCAATAGAGCCCATAGATGTATGGAAGACCATCTTCAAATCCAAGGAAGGCCTTTCTGAATGGTTGGTTATGCCCTTCAAGTTGACAAATATCCTTGCTACTTTTATGAGGCTAATGGATGACATATTACATCCGTTCACCAACTCATTCATTGTGTTTTATCTAGAAGACATCCTCATCTTAAACAAGAGTTGGGAAGAACACTTGAAACACATTTGTAGGTCCTTCAAACCCTTCCGTAGAACAAACTATGTGCCAACTTGGAGAAATTCACCTTTCGCATGACCTAGGTCTAGTATCTAGGTTACATCATAGATGAGTAGGGAGTTCATGTGGGTCTGACTAAGATCAAAGTCATTTTGGATTTCCCTAGCATCAACCACTCTAAAATAGCTTGATAACTCTTTTGGACTTGCAATTTTTTATTTGAGGTTTGTGTTTGGATTCTCCCATATCACTTGGCCTTTGAGTTAGATTTTTAACGGTGGGATGAAAGAAAAGTTTTCCTGGTCCGAGTCCAAATAGAAGGTGTTCATTGAGTTGAAGCACCACCTCTACTTTGTGCCAGTACTCACACTGCTAGACCTGCAAAATCCATTTGAAATTGAGATAGACGCCTCCGACTATGCTATTGGTGTAGTCCTCACCTAAGACAGGTGTAGAGCTGTAACAAGGGCCTTTTTCACCTCTAGTTATCTCACATTACAATTCAATCCGGGAACGTTTCTGTTATTGCGAAGGGTATCTCAATTTGAGGCGATTTGTCAGAGTAATGCTTCGTAGTATAGATCTAAGAAATACAAGAGTAAATGGATGCTAAGCTATGCTAAATTACTTCTGCATAAAGGAATCACAGACGGCAACTTTGTCAGTCAAGGGTACGGAAGCAGTAACCCATCCTTTAGAAACTGATGAAGGAAAAGAAATTAGAGTATGGATCATGGATCTGGGAGCATAATAGCGTTTGCTGTGTCTCACGACAGCCTTGATCCTCCTCCCACACAATATCAATGAAT
>APFE031206995.1:0-20070 GCA_000404065.3 Pinus taeda | reverse complement strand
CTTGGTTCTTTTCTCCTTTGGAACATGTACATATGCATCACATCCAAATACCCTCAGATGTGAAAGAGAGGGTTTCTTATTAGTCCATACCTCTTGTGGAGTCTTATCCTCCAATCCTGATGAAGGTGATATGTTGATCAGGTAACATGCTGTCTCTACCACCTCTGCCCAAAATTCCTGTCCTAATCAAACACCATTGAGCATGCTTCTTGCCCTTTCCATCAACATCTTGTTCATTATTTCTGCAACTCTATTTTTCTCACATGTATATGGAGTAGTCTTTTGTCGTGCTAAACCACACTTCCTACAAAATTCTTCAAATTCCTTACTGCAAAACTCTCCACCTTTATCTTTCCTCAACACCTTTATCTTCTTCTCTGTCTGGTTTTCCACGAGAGCCTTAAATTCTTTAAATCTGTCAAAGACTTCAGATTTCTTCTTAGGGAAATATATCCATGTATTCCTTGAGAAGTCATCTATAAATGATACATAGTACACATACTTTCCCAGTGATGGAACCTTCATAGGTCCAAACACATCACTGTGCGCAAGCTCTAATATCTATTTCACCCTCTTACCACCAGAGGGGAAACTCACTTGATTCTGCTTCCCATATACACAATTTTCACAGAAATAAAAATCCACAGAGCTATTACTCATACCTTCTACGATACCTTTACCATGAAGTATTCGAAGGCCCTTCTCTTCAATATGTCCATGCCTTTGATGCCACAACATGGTCTTCTCTCCAGAGACCACTAGATTTTCTGCACCACTTTCAGGAACCCCAGAAATGTTTCACCCATCAACAATAGTGCTACCTTACAGCTTGCACAGAGTTCCAATCCAAACTCCCCGCAACAATACTAATGATCCCCGAACCATCTTGCAGGTGTCCTTCTCGAACACTATTTTTACACCTGCATCATCCATCCTGCTTATGGAAATCTGATTTCTGGCCAATGCAGGAATATGAAGAACACCCGGAAGTGTTCTAACCCTTCAACCTTGCAACTTCAAGTTTACTTTTCTGCGACCAATGATTCTAGCCTTCCTATCATCCCCTAAGAAGACATCACCACCATCGTATTTCTCATACTTGCAGAACCACTCTCTATGGGGAGTGAAGTGAAAGGATGCACCTGAGTGAACCAACCATGCCTCATGATCTACATGTGTACTTGAAGAAGCGAAGTACACATCCCCACCTTCATCTGAGATGGTTTTCGCCTTTGCAGAAGGAGAATCATTAGATCCATTTCCTTTGTCAAGAGCTTTAGATTTACAGTCTCTTTTGTAGTGCCCTTCCTTTCCACATTTCTAGCACACCACCTTTACAGGTTTTCCTCGAGATTTAGATCTCCCTCGAGATTTAGATCTCCCTCTAGATTTAGATCTCCCACTCGATGACTTATTTTTGTTTTTGTTTTGGGACTATCCTCGTACAGACAAGGCATCACCGTTCTGGCTCTTCATATTTTTCAGTCTCATCTCCTCCATCAATAAGGATGAGACTATTTCATCAAACTGCAAGGTAGTTGCATTTCTACCTACTGCAATAACCAAACTATCCCAAGAATCTGGGAGAGAACACAACAAACTAATGCAATTATCTTCATCTGAAATTTTAATATCAACAGATAGTAACTGACTTACCATAGTATTAAATGCATTCAGATGCTATGTCACAGAGTCTCCATCTTTCATCCTTAGCTTATAGAACTTTTTTTGTAGGAACAATTTATTCACCAGAGACTTAGATTGGTACAAAGTCCCTAACTTGTCCCACAAAGCCTTCACTGTAGATTCCCTTGATACATTCAGCAATACTGAGTCTGAGACACATAATCGTATTGTGCTCTTTGTCTTCTGATCCAAATTCTTCCATTCTTCATCGGACAGTCCCGTTGGTTTTGAGTACCTAGATCTATCACGATCCGCTGATCTTTATCCACCAATAGATCCTCCATCTTGAGTTTCCATAACTCAAAGATATGACCATTAGATTTCTCGATCTCTATGTTTCCACTGCTCGCCATCTTCTTTCACCACCAGAATTGATCCCATAGATCTCCCATTGAACAGGGTCTACCACAGGCCCAAGCGAAACCCCTCAGCAACAAAGGTGTCCCCTTGAAGCCAAAACAACTCTAATACCAAATGTAGGTTTTAACCCCGTACAAAAAGTACCTACATATGAATTCTAAAACACAGAAAATAAACAATGCGAGAGCATAACACATAAAACACATATACACAGATATTTTCCCATGGATCCCAAAACTGGGACTACCAGCTTGATTTTTCATTATGTTCCTTTCAATGTTACAATACATATTTATACATGTCGAAGAATCCAATACCATGGACTGAAAACCATTGCGTCCAAAATCATGTGCGAAAACCATGCACAAAACCATAGGTAGGTTCACCCCACCTAATATAGGGTCCAAATTTTTTTCCCCAGGGTGCTGCCCTGGACCTCGTAGAGGGGGGCTAACTGCCCCCATCAAACCCCCCCATGACCCCCCTGTTGCATAGTTGGCGTAACAAAGGGGGGGCTCCGACCACCCCGTAAACTACATAGGCTAGTTTTGGAAAGAATATAACTCAACCCAACATCATACACCACAAGGATAATTCAATGAATTAAGTATGATTTTGATCTCATTCTTCCTCTTGGAGATAGCTCCTACAAGACTTCAACAACATATCACAATATGACTCAACAATAGTGTTAGAGATCAAAGAAATATACTAATTAAGATGTAGATCAAAACCAATTATAAAATTTTGACAAAAATATGAAAATTCGTCATTCTGGTAATTGTACACAATAATGGAAATTTATTAAATAGTGCCAAATCTTATTGCAATCCCATAATCACATTGACTGCAATAGTGCTAAGAAATGGGAATATAGACATAAACCCTCTGTTTTCTCTATAATTGGCCTTTTTGCACATAACAATAGTGCAATTGCACAAATCAAACAACTACAAAGAATCCCCCTTGAGTGGATCACGACCTCTCTCTTTGCATCGAATTAAGGGGTATTTATACAAGATTTATAGAGCTAATAGTCTCCCTCGATTCTCTCAACAACAGAGTAATAAAGTAAATGAATGGGATCATTTTTATGCAGTTGGAACTTTTTAGAAGAATATAGATTACCATAGTTAAAGTTTGTTAAGAAGATCGCCCCGTTCGGTTAGCGCTATGATAAGATTGTACAAATTCCTTCACACTGATAGGTGGAATTCACAAGCATGGTGATCTTTTAGTAACAAATTCAACCACCCCTTCTCATTTTAAATTCGCTTTGTGTCACCTGGAGAAGTTTCTTCTGACTAGATCTGCTTCTTCTTTGGCCCTGGAAGCCTCTATATCAAACAAAAAACAATCAATGGTAAATAGTTGGCTTTTTTATTGAAATAGAGAAAATATAGATTAAACTATAAAAATGCGTTAAACCATACTTATGCCAAGGGACCTTTTTAAATTAATTAAGTGGATTTTAATTATACGTGGCAAGAGTTGAGTGGTATCAGAGGTAAGCTCATCGGAACTTTTAAAATGAGAAAAAGTGAAATAGTTGGATATTAGGCGGCTTCGATATGGAGCGGATCTGATATCACATTCAACTCCCTTTAATAGTTTTATCGGGTACGTTATATCAGAGGTCTTGTATTGGAGATTTGATATCGGGGGTTGAAAAGAGTGACAACTGATAGGAAGTTCCGATATGGAAGTTACGATATGGATAGGAGGGGTTTATCAGAGAGTCGAAGGATTGGGAATACCAGAGAACGGAGATATGAGGATATCAGAGTATCGACAGTCATGACCATAGGAATATCGGAGATCAGAGGGATATGATTATCGAAAGTCAAAGAGGAAAAGTGTATCAATATAATGACGGATTGGCATATCGACGAATTGGCATATCAGAATATCGACGAGGAACCATATCGGAGTATCAACAAATGATGTTATCGGAGTTTTTAAAATGTGTCTCAAAAGGAAATCCCCGATATGCATTACCTCCGATATGTGGGAGAGAAGGAATGTGGGTCCTTTACTTCGACAGTCGATTATCATATGTTTTATGGCCTAGCCACTTTATAATATATGTTTATTGAAAAGAGCCACATTAATATGGATAATCGGACTTTGGGTATCAGAGATTTCCAAAAGGATTCTTTTGATTTAAAAGTCTTAATGCCCAAAAGCTATGATATATGTTTAATCAATATGCCACATTGTTTAATGATTAAAGATTAAATCATATGCACACATCTTGGTTTCGGGGGCTATTTTATTCATTAATCTAATTAATTAAGATGTTTAAAACAAAAACTTATTTAAAAAGTTTATTAACAAACAAACTTAATCAAACTTAGGCAAACTATAAAAATAAAACAAGTGTAAATAAAAAAGAAAATTAGACTTGAAATGAAGCAATCACTCTCAAAGTCTACATGCAATGCCAAAAGAGTCCCCATGCCTATTATGATAGAATAAAATGGGGGTGTTGTGTTTTCACTACAAGAATGGTGACACATTGGGGAGAAGCAGTTATTTATGTCGTAAAGATACAAAACCTAGTTTAAAAATGAAGGAATTATAATTGGACAATTTGAAATGCTTAAATTTAGATATCCTAACCATTTTTTCCCTATTATATGTTGTCAAATAAATATATATACCATTTTCGTTCATGAACTTGTAAAAATTTACCCCATGAATTCAATGTTTCAGTAAATTTATATGTACAACAGTGAGCTTAATTGAGCATCAGTTTTCGAGTAAACAATCTAATCAAGAAAACATAGTATTAATTTAACCTCCATACCATAGGCATGGCCACTGTTGCTAGCAAGCATCTATAGCCTCGACAGGGATGCCTTTTAACGCTTTTAGGTGCCAATGTCCCATATATTAGGAATAAATGTATAATTGCAAAAGATAATCTTAAACTTATTTGAATGCCAAATGAAGATCATTGTCCTAGCTTAATAACCAGTTAATGGTAGTGTCATTCACGAGATCTAACATGGTGAACAAGCTGACTCGTGATGAGACCTGTTGTCTCTCAACCTTATGGTTGAAAACCATTACCTTGGCTTGGTGACCAATAATGGTAATGTCACAATGTTAGAAATTATGATCATGGTAGGTCGGCTCATGATGAGACCTCCTATCCTTCAATTGACTATTTTTTATTTTATTTTTATGTTTAACTATGGTTACTAATAATCTCATAGAGATTACTTAATAGACGGGGTGGCATGCTACTCGTTAAGAGCAAGGGATGGCGTAAAAATCTTTAAGTTGACTTCTATTCACTTGACCAAACTTATTCACCAAAAGAACTCATGACCTTAAGTAACTGCTGCTAAATGTGTTTTACTTTATTTAAATATATGGGTTAAATATAGTTCATTAACAAATAACGGAAATATTAAACTCAAATAACAAAAAACTAGGGACTCTACTTGGTTAAAAGCTAAAAATGAACATATACGAAATCATCTTCATTGAAGTGATCCTTAGAGATTAGTTTCCGTTAATATAAATTAGAGCATAAAAGTGACTCACCTAATGATTATACTAAGATGAAAGAGAAAACATTACTCCATTTTATCGTGAATAAAATGAAAAGACAATCTAGTTAAGCCTAAAATGCTTATCAAATTAGAAAGAAGGCAATCAAGAAAACAAACCTTGAGATACATCTTATAAGATAAATAGAGGATTAACATAGAAATGATATTATGTTGATTTTATGTTGTATGTTAATTTTCTAATAAATCACTTTTGTTTCAAAGCATAGTTATTGATTTAGAGTTATTGTTGTACGCTTTGATAGGGGTTTTCTTACTTTTGCAAATCTTGCTTAAAGATAGTTTGTGAGTATTTATAGTTTCAATTTTAAGAATAAGACCGACAGTTGTTTTCAAAATGTACATAAAATTAGAAAAGAGAAAAATCCCTAATGTCATATGATGATTGTTCTTTCAAAATGTTAGTTGCTAGAAAAATGAATCTACAAATCAAATCCATGGGAACCTGGAAGAAGAACAACAAAATATAAGAAATAAATAATGATTAAAAGAGAAAAGAAAGGAAAAAATAAAGCTCAAACTAGATGAGGATGAACATATAAATGTGTACCTGGAAGATTTCGATCATAATTTTACCTAATGAATCTTCATTTTCTCCCATGTATTAATCAAATTTCAAAACCATATTATTATTCAATTTAAACTAATTTATAAACTAGTCCTAATTCTAATCTAAAAAGTAGACTAAGACTAAGTGAAATTGTGCTTCCAATGAAGCCATTCAAGCATCTTATTTTCGACATGAATATATACATCAAGCATTAGTAAAAAAAGTATAAATCTACTTAAACCAACATAAATAAATCTGAAAACATTATGTACAACTATTGTTAATTTATGTACAAGAAGTAACTTATTTACATTCACCCTCTCTTGGAGATTTTTTTCCAACCAAATCTCGATGGGATCATAAAAATAGGGATGGTTATTAGTTAGATATTGGAAGTGATTTGAAGAGTAGATAATAGGTTAGAGTGTGAAAACATTATTTTAAATGTAATGAGCTGCATCAAATTGTTAGTTTTATGTACATATGATGGAAGGTCAATGTTAGATGTCTGGTCATGTTGTAAAGGTACACACTCGAGTACAATATTTTCTTGGAAATGCCTTTGAGAAGGAGAAGAAAATTGATATGAGCTAAACATTAGACAAAATCGGAAGAGCAATGGATCTTGATGTTTAGAAATAAAACTCTGAATTTCAAATTTATCCTTTTTTGTTAATGTATCTCGTGCTTGTGCAATATCGAGCAGTTCAACATACTAACATAGAATATCAAAGAGTTGAAAAATAAAGGAAGAAGAAAAATCTGACCAATCAGTACTTATATTATAATTATAAGGGAAACTCTAGAACCAAATAGGTTTTCCACTAGAAGAGTGTTCTAACAAAATTTCATCTAAAAAAGTTCCCAAAGAAGAAATAGAATGAATTACGTTGGAAACTTGTAAGTCAATTTCATCAAAATGTTCATAATTTGATTCATGTTCAGCCAAAGGAGACAAAATTAAAGTGTGTGAATTTTCTTGATTGAAATATGCTTTTAAAATTGATTCACTTTGTAAAATATGAGAATCGTTGCCATGAACATTCAGGTAATCATCATATATTACTTCCCTTTCCTGAGAATTATATAACTAGTATGAATTAACAACATCTTTAAAAATGCGGGAGGAAAGTTCAGTAACAACGTTGGTGAACAAAGAATTATCATCTAAATGAATGAAAATCTTGAGGTGTTCAGAACTAGCTACAGATCTAGTTTCAACTGAAATATTATGAAGGTCATTATTTAATGTAATATGATGTGAAAATATATAAGGATATAAAAAATAATGATTGCCAGAATATAATGACAGCTGAAAACATTCACCTTGGTAATTCACAACATTATAATCTTGCCTAAGTGAATCCCTTTCAGTTGTGGAGCTATAAACTAGTTCCAAATTTACATAGATTTACGTGTTCATTATTTAGATCTTGTTCTTGATTAATTTTAATTGGGTATTCTTGATATTTGCAATAACTATTTGTTTGAACTTCACCTTCAGATTTATTGTATAATAGATTTAAAACATTGGAAATAAATCAAAATAGTTTCTAGAAGGCAAAAGGTGTAATGTATTTTCATGTTTATTTACAGGCTCAATAGTTGCAGATTCAAGATTAACTAATGAACTTGATGTATCTTGTTCTTCATTATCAGATTGAGTATCTTCATTATTAAAAGAAACAAGATAAGTAAAATGGTCAATCAAATCTTCACTTGAAGGTAAATCACTAAGATGGAATCTATAACAAAGCACCCAAAATATGTTGTAAAATTCGTCTGAAGATTCATCTTCATATATGCACAAATGATCTAATTTAGAACAAAAATGGTCATAATTATATTTTTGATGAGCGATTAGAAATACCTTCATGAAATGATTCCATGAATGAATTGATCTTGGTAGAATGACTTTGAACCATTTGTGAATATGTCCTTGAAAAGTTAGAGTAAACAACCTGTAGATCCCATTGTCATTAATAATATTATAAGGTTCACATTTATCTACAAAACAACAAAGATGATCCAAGGCAAAAATTTTACTCTCACCATCATACTTCAAATTAGACAAGTGTTGGTGTGGAGCTTGATTATCTTCTATATTCAAAGGTATCACCACATTGGACCCCATTTCATAATGGGGCACAACGCCGCTTGTAAAATATTTGCTGTAGGGGGGGTCCCGGGGGGGGCGACCTCTGGGACCTACCCCCCCCTGCATTGAAGGGGGATCGGGGGCAGCGTCCCCGAAGTTAATAATAGATGTAAAATTGCCTTGTAAAATGTTGTAATTTTGTAGTTTTGGGCCGCTCATTAGGCAGAGATTTGACATTAGAAGTTATGTTTAATTTAGGGTTTTTTTCCTAGAAGGAAATCCCTCGCTATATATGAGGGAATTGTATTGCCTCTATGTATATCTGTATTTTGAGTGAGGAAGAGAGAGGAGATTGAGAGTGAAGAGAGAATTACAACGGATCTATTGTAGGTTGTATCTCTTCAGTTTGTTGGATAATATAAAAGGAAGGATTGGTTGTTTCTCTGTGGACATAGCCCAAACTGGGTGAACCACATATATCTGTGTCTCTCTTGTTTTATGTGTTTTCTATGTTTATATTTCTGCAATATTTGTGTGTTCCATTGCTCTATAATAGATAATTTTCTAAGAACTGGTATCAGAGCCGAAGGTCTATTTGGCAGATAAACTCGTAGGAGAGAAGGGTTGCTAGTTCGAGTGGGAGCAATGGCGGAAGATGGTAGGTTTAGGGTCAAAAAACGTAACGGCCAAAACTACCAGTTGTGGAAGACGCAGATGGAAGATTATCTATATCAGAGAGATCTGTACCAACCATTGAGTGGAAAGACAAAGAATCCGACGAGTATGACAGACACGGAATGGGATATTCTCGACAGAAAGGCACTTGGAACAATACGGCTGTCCCTAGCAGCGTCGGTAGTGTTTAATATTTCAAAAGAAATGACAACAGAGGGTTTAATGCCGACATTGGCCAAACTATATGAAAAACCCTCGGCCTCAAATAAGGTATTTCTTATGAAGTGTTTATTTAATATGAAGATGTTAGAAGGTGGATCTGTTGCTGATCATTTAAATGAATTTAATACAGTTACCAGTCAGTTAAGTTATGTAGGGGTAACTTTTGATGATGAAGTTAGGGCTATGTTATTTTTGTGCTCATTGCCAGAAAGCTGGAATGGTTTAGTTATGGCCATTAGTAACTCTGTCTCTAGATCTAGTACTTTAAAGTTTAATGATGTTGTCGGTGCAATCCTTAGTGAGGAAATGCGACATAAAATCTCTGGTGAGACATCAAGTAATGCTTTGACTGCAGAGACTAGAAGAAGAAAAATGGAAAGAGGAAAGAGCCCTAAATATCTCAGTAAGTCAAGAAAAGGCAGATCCAAGTCCAAATCGGGGATAGTATGCTGGAAATGTAGGAAGAAATGACACTTGAAGAAAAACTGCAAGTCTCGAAAGGGAAAATAAGGAGATACGCAACAAGAAACTAATCATGAAGTGAATGTAACTGGTGATGTGTTGCAAGATGCTTTGATTCTTTCATTAGAAAATATTATTGATGCTTGGGTGGTAGATTCAGGGGCCTCATTCCATGCCACACCTGATAAGAAACATTTTTATGATTATGTTCAAAGATATTTTGGACAAGTTCGATTGCGTGATGATAAACCATGTAAAATCATTAGAATGGGTACAGTTTTCATAAAACAGAAAAATGGAAATCAATGGCTATTGAAGGAGGTAAGGCATGTTCCGAATCTGAGGAAAAATCTTATTTTAATAGGGCAGTTAGGAGGTGAAGGTTGTGTAACTACTTTCATAGATAAAACCTGGAAGGTCACTAAAGTATCCCTGTAAATAGCGAAAGGAGGAAAGGTTGGTACATTGTATTTATGCAATGGTATTTCTATTTCTGTTAATGCTTTAACCTCTATAGGAGAAGATACAACATTGTGGCATCATAGGCTCGGGCACATTTTTGAGAAAGGGATGAAAATTCTTCACTCAAGAAATTTATTGCCAGGTTTGAAGCATGTTGATTTAAAATTCTATGAGAATTGTGTTTATGGAAAACAGAAGAGACTCAGATTCCTTAGAGTTGGGAAAGAAAAGAAGAGCGAAAAATTAGAGCTATGCATACAGATGTATGGGGACCTGCTTAGGTATCATCTCTTGGTGGCTCTCGTTACTATGTTACTTTTATTGATGAGCAACCAGGACAACCTGGATTTATTGTATTCGAAATAAATCTGATGTATTTGATACTTTTAAGAAATGAAAAGATTTGGTTGAAAATGAGATAAGAGAAAGGTTAAAGCGTCTCAGATCAGACAATGGAGGTGAATATTGCAGCAGAGAGTTTGATAGGTATTATTCAAAGAATGGAATTTGTAGAGAGAAGATAGTTCCAGGAACACCACAAGAAAATGGTGTGTCATAAAGGATGAACAAGACAATCATGGAGTGTTAAGGTGCATGAGATTGCATGCAGGATTGCCTTTATAATTTTGGGAAAATACTGTAGATACTATTGTTTATCTAATAAATAGATGGCCTTCAAGTTCCTTGGATGGTGATATTTCAGAGGAGGCATGGACAGGTAAAAAGGTAAACTACTCTTTTTTAAAGACTTTTGGTTGTGAAGCCTTTGCCCACATTAATAAAGAATATTGAACAAAGCTTGAGGCAAAATAAAAGAAATGTAGCTTTATTGGATATGGTGTTAATGATTTTGGTTATCGCTTTTACGATTATGAAAAACACAAAATCATTAGGAGTAGATATGTCATATTCAATGAAAAGGTTTTGTATAAGGATCAGCTGTAGGAAAAGAAATAGGAAAAAGAAAACAGAGAATACATAGTGCTTGACAAGATCACAGAAAAAGTGATAGTGCTTGAAAATCATAATGATCAACAGCCAGAACAACCATAATAGCAAAAAGCACCTCAAACACCTAAAGTGGTGTTAGAAGATCTAGCAAGATAACTAGACCCCCTGAACGATACTCTCCTTCATTATATTATGTATTGTTGACTGATTTTGGTGAACTAGAATTTTATGAAGAAGCAGTGCAGGTAGAAACCAAGAATAAGTGGGAGCAAGCCATGAAAGTAGAGATGGACTCCTTAGCACATAACCAGACTTGGAACATAGTCAGGTTTCCTGCAGGTAAAACAACATTTCAGAATAAATGGGTTTACAAGTTGAAGGAAGAAGATGGAGGTAGAAAAAGGAATAAAGCTAGACTTGTGGTGAAAGGGTTTGCACAGAAAAAGGGTATAGACATTGATGAGATATTTTCTATTGTTGTTAAAATGACTTCAATCAGAACTATTTTAAGTCTAGTAGCAGCTGAAGATTTTCATCTTGAGCAGTTAGATGTAAAGACAACCTTTCTCCATGGAGATTTGGAGGAAGAGATATATATGCAGCAACCACAAGGATATGAGGTAAAAGGGAAGGAGAAACTAGTTTGTAGGTTGAAGAAGAGCTTGTATGGCTTAAAATAGGCTCTAAGGCAGTGGTATCTAAAATTTGACAGGTTTATGTTTGAACAAGGTTATACTAGATGTCACTCTAAACATTGTGTTTATCTCAAAAGGCGAAATGATGGCAGCTATATTATATTGTTATTGTATGTACATGGCATTCTTGTTGCTGGTTCTAACATGCTAGAAATAAATGCACTCAAAAGAAAATTGGAAAACTCGTTTGCAATGAAGGATTTGGGTGTTGTAAAAAAAATCCTTGGTATGAGAATAACTAGAGATAGGAAGAATCACAAATTAACATTATCTCAAAGTGAGTACATAGAAAGGTGTTGAAAATGTTTAATATGTAGAATGCAAAACCAGTTAGTATACCTTTGGCTAGCCATTTCAAATTAAGTAAGGAGGAGTGTCCCAAGACTCAGTAAGAAATGGCTCATATTTCTAAAGTTCCATATGCATCAGCAGTTGGAAGCTTAATGTATGCAATGGTCTGCACAAGGCTTAATATTGCACATGCAGTGGGAGTTGTAAGCAGGTACATGAAAAATCCAAGAAAAGAAAATTGGATGGCGGTGAAGTGGATTCTCGAGTATTTGAGAGGTACCACAAATCAAGAATTATACTTTGGTGGTTCAAACATTTCTCTATAGGGATATTTTAATGCAGATATGGCGGGTGATAGAGATAACAGAAGAAACACAATAGGGTATGTGTTTACTGTAGGTGGAACAACTGCCAGTTGGATCTCAAAACTGCAAAGTGTTGTTGCACTCTCAACAACAGAAGCAGAGTATGTTGTTGCTACAGAGGCTAGTAAAGAAATGATTTGGTTACAAAGGTTCCTTGGTGAATTGGGAAAGAAGCAGGAGTTGGGAAAGTTATACAGTGACAACCAGAGTGCTATACATCTTGCAAAGAACTTTGCATTTAATTCCAAGACTAAACATATACAACTCAAGTATCATTTCATATGGTCATCATTGGAAGATGGACAGTTGAAGCTGGAAAAGATACACACTAGCCAGAATCCTGTAGATATGTTAACAAAAGTTGTAACTAGGGAGAAACTGAGAATTTTCTCAATTTCAATTGGTATTCAAGTATGATGAAGAAGATGAGAAATAGCCAGGTCTAAAGTGGAGTCATTTTCCAGCAAATGAAGCAGCGGTGGAGTTGCTATAATTAGTATCCAAGTGGGAGATTGTTGGGTGTGGAGCCTGATTATCTTTTGTATTCAAAGGTATCGCCGCATTGGACCCCAGTTCGTAATGGGGCGGCAACGTTGCCCATAAAATATTCGCTGCAGGGGGGGTCCAGGGGGGCGGCTACGATCTTTGGGAGCCTCCCCTGGAGGGGGGAGCGGGGGCAGTGCCCTTGAAGCTAAGAATAGATGTAAATTGCCTTGTAAAATGTTGTAATTTCGTAGTCAATCTGGGTCGTTCATTAGGCGGAGATCTGATGGTAGAGGTTATGTTTAATTTAAGGTTTTTTTCCCTAGAAGGAAATCCCTCGCTATATTTGAGGGAATTGTATTGTATCTATGTATATTTGTATTCTGAGTGAGGAAGAGAGAGGAGATTGAGAGCAAAGAGGGAATTATAACGGATCTGCTGTAGGTTGTATCTCTTCAGTTTGTTAGATAATATAAAAGGAAGGACTGGTTGTTTCTCCGTGGATGTAGCCCAAACTGGGTGAACCACATATATCTGTGTCTCTCTTGTTTTATGTGTTTTCTATGTTTATATTTCTGCAATATTTTATGTGTTCGATTTCTCTGTAATAGATAATTTTCTAACAAAAAGGACTCAATCTGCTTCTTAGACATGCCCCTAGCAGGTTTACATGAGCTAAAATCACGACCCAACATAGGAATACAGAAAGGATCCATGATTAGTTAAATGCATTTTAGAACAAAACTCCAATCAGAAAATGAATCCTTGGCTCTCCTTCTAGTGCCAAAAATGTTGATAAACAAAAATGTCCTTTATCAACATTAGGGGAGACCACCCGGTCGGGAACTTAAAGCAGCTCCTTTTCCGTTGAAGATGGTGGTTCCAACTAGTTAGGGTCCAATTACCCTTAAACATAAATCTAATCTAATATAAATCTAATATAACCTAAACAAATAGTTAATCTATTTAAACCTATATTACATCATGCGACAATTCCTTTGCATCGATCTTTAAGATGTAGGTTAAAGAAGTAAATTGACACAAAGGTTTATCGATTCAAAAAGGTTGATCAAACGAAAGTTAAATGATTTTCTTTCCACTTTAACATAGGACTTGATGCAAACTAAGATGTAAATGCATAACTAATATAAAACATGAAAAACCTATCTCAAACTAGAATGGGATATCCCTCTCCCAATCCGAGAGAAAATTAAATAAAATAGGGGGAAGGATTGGTTTATGAATGGATCTAGAATTAATATTCGATTATGAATTCCAAAATAGTTTATAAACTCATAAAATGCTAAAACAACTATGTAAATGAATCTACTTTAATAAATAACTATTAAGGTAAGTCCACCTACAAGCCTGAATTCATATTAAACATAATTCATTATAAAATTTGTATTTATGAAAAGAACTAGTTCATTTCATTTAATACACATAAAATAAAGATACACCTGTAAATGAATAATAAATAGTTATCATTCAAATCGATGACATGGAGGCGGAACCGGAGCCACATAATCAAGATCTTGACTTGATTCCAAGCACACAATAGGCCACCAGTCAGTCTCCACCCTCTCCAACAGCAGAGTTAGCTCCAGGCGAGCAAGAGGAAGTTGCTCATCTTGAAGATGATATGGTTATGGACACCTACAATATTTCTTACAGTGAACTCCAGAAGATATTGTACAAGCGCGAAGGAATCATTTTTCGGACGAACTCGCATCATCTGAATTTATTAGAGAAAGGGTGATTGTGGCAGACACCAGGAGGAATACCAATTCTAGTTTCATAACCAACTTGGCCTTCGAAGGTGCAACAAAGTCAAATGTTGAGTTATTGATGGTAGAGAATAAGGAATTGACAAAGAAATTGCAAGATGTAAGACAAGAGGTTGAACAACTCCACATAACAACTCATAACACAACTTCTGCACAAGTCCATTTGGAGGATATGAAGGTGGCGATAATGGGTGAAGTATCGGAACTTGTAGAGACCATGCAAATTATTTATGAGGAGCTTGTTATTGTGCATAAGGTAGTTGTCCACTTGCATGGATTGAAACAACCATGTGTAAATATTTTTTTTCAGAACTCTCAGGAATGTACAAAGTGTCATCCCTGTCATTCCTGAATGGTCAATGCAATACAAAATGGCACCACTTGACTTGGCAAAGAAAAAAGGAAACATGCAGAGTTGGAGAAAGAAAAAGTGCAGATACTTATCTAGAATAACAAACAACTCGCCTCATTCATTGTTAACCTTGTATGCACAGTTATAAAATACTTTGGATTCCTTGGTGAAGTCCCACAAGACCCCATCAATTGGCTCACTCACGGAATCCAAACGCAGGAACCAGGTTAGACATGATATTGAAAAATACTTGGAGAAACTTAGACAAATTTCCACCAAGGAGTATTTGGAGGTGAATAAACAGAACATGCATAACTACATCAGTGGCCCTGTACAAGTGAGAAAAATGTTTCTCCTGCTCCAGAAGAAAGTTCAAACTGGTTCCAAATCATTATACCCAGATGCCATGGAGGCTAGGGTCCACTTCCAGCCATAAGCCATCACACAATTTGGGGCTTTCATCCCATAGTACCAAGCTTGGCACAGATCCGTGACCGAAAGACATCAAGTGGAAATTGTTGAGCTAGAGTTTCCCCATACTCAAGCATGATAGTGTTTTGTCTTTTTAGGTTGTCTAGTTGGCTCTACCCAATTTTTTCTTATGTGGGTATGAGTGTAAATTTTAATATTATTTGTAATTAATTTGTAAGTGGAATTCCAAGTGTCAATATTGGAATGTAAAGAGTCACAATGTAATGTAATGATTTATTTTGTAAAGAAGTTGAAGAGTCATGAGGGAAATAAAAAATTCACAAAGGAGAGTTGAAGAGTTACCCCCGTCTTGTTATAAATATACCCTCATAATTCATGTAAAGGGATTTTGGGAGCGAAGATTTTGGCTACGATTAGGCTTAGAATTAGGAACTTGGGATTTTTGTGAGAGCCCTGGCTAATCCGTAGCATAGAGGGATTATATTTATTTGGAGGAGCAGGTGATGTTGAATTCATGTTCCACTAATGATTGGAAATTTCACTTAATAATAGCTTAGAACTGACACATTTTCATTCATATGTTGTAAATATAGTAGGACTATTCTTGTTATGTTTGCAATGTATGTTATTTAACTTATGATTATGCTTATGAACTATTTTGTTTGCATTTGTATAAATCTTGTTGAATGCGTGTTGTTTTTTAATTAATCATTGTAAACTTGTGAACTATTTCACATATTTTCTTGTGATGTCATTTATGCTCATGTTCCTTCCAAGATCCGTACTATTTGTCGAGTCAATTTAACGTCTTAAATTGCTCTACATAAATTATCAATCCGGGTATCACAAATTGATGAACTGTGGTGCACCATATGTGCTTAGTTAACCTTTTTCTTACTTCGTTGTTTTATATATTTTATTTTGTTTTGGGGTTTTGTTCTTGTTGATCTCCTAAAGTATCTAATGCAAATGGAAAACCCTATTATAAGGTCTTAAGAATACTTTTAAAGATCAAGTATGGATGTATATTTCAAGACAAGGTTTATGTCCCTAATGGTAACTTCCCAAACTTAGCACTTCAAAAGATCTTAAAACATGTTATTGATTGAATTAGTACTTAAACAAAAGTGTAAGTATGCAGCTACTTTAATCAAGCAAAAGATGAAATACTGATCATGAAATCACTATCACTGCTGCTGTCTAAATACAAGAGAAATGAATTAAGCTACTGCACTCAAAGAAATCCAAAAATTGCAAGTAAAGTAAAGCTAAAATCAAATTACATCAACTCATATTCTGACCCCTCACCATTAGTCTCGCTATGGCTTTCGGAGGTAATCATAAACAACTTGAACAATCTGATATCTATTTGCAGAAAAGTAAACTTAAAATCAAATTACATCAATTCATATTCTGGCTCCTCGCCATTAGTCTCACTATGGCTTTCGGAGGTAATCATAAACAACTTGAGCAATTTGATATCTATTTGCAGAAAAGTAAAACTAATATCAAATTACACACTCATATTTCAATCCCTCACCATTAGTCTCGCTATGGCTTTCGAAGGTAACCGTCAATGAAATGAGCAATCCAATATCTAATTGTAGATTAGTAAAACTAAAATCAAATTACACATTCATAATTCGATCCCTCGCCAGTAGTCCCACTATGCCTTTCAGAGGTAACCGTCAATGATATGAGCAAGTTGATTTATAAACTAACTTAACAAAGCAAATGAACAAGACTGAAATCAAAGCATAACTGAAATTAAAAAGTCAAAAAAACAAATTCAGCAGAGAGGCAAATCTCATGTCACTATTTGATGCAAAAATATGTAAAGAAAAACTAATCTAGAATCAACCGGTTGAACATACTTACATGAATTAAAATTGCATGAATGGAAAATATAATCTGTCAAACTTGAAAGCAATCAAATGACATAATGAAACCAAAGAAAAATTACAAAATGAAATCTACTCTACCTTATATTCTAATGTGCTCCATGACATCTACTTCACATCTCCTTCCATGTTGAGAACATCAAAGCTTTATTCAAATTCTTCAAAATTACAAAGTACAACAAAGCTCTCCAAACTTTTCAAAATCCATCAAGGAAGAACTACAAACTCCAAGCTAAAGAACTAAAAGCCAAGCCAAGCTAACCAGCTGAGACTAACCAATGAAGGAGAGAGATCTCCTATTTATACAAAAAGATGAGAAGCCATCTCATTAATGAGAGTCCATGAATCTCTCCCTCTATCTCTATAGTCATAATCAAAATAGGAACTGATAAGACACATGTCTTCTTAGAGTTACAATACAATTAGGAGATGTGACACATATCCTCATGATCCCATGATTCTTTCCACTCAAATTCAAATTTGGCCTTAGAGTGCCACATAAGGGTCTTCTAGAAGCCTCCTTTCAACCTACACATGTCAACAATTTCAACCCATTTGTTAGGTATACGCATATGCTTTTCTATTTTTTAACCACAAATTCACTCAAAAGGCTTAGAATTAATAAAGATTGGAAAAACATAAATGTGGCCCAATGATAATGAAAGTGGGATGAATGTGGTGACATAGTAGTGAAATGGAAGTGATATAATGGACATAATAGTGAAAGTGTAATGGAAATGAATGACATTTTCAAGACTCAACACTATTATAGGCCTCTATGTGGTTTACTAATTTTCCCTTCCATGTGGTGGAACCTTCATGCAACACACTTGACTCTTCGCAGGGTCACACACTTTGTCTCACCAAAGTCACCATACATCACTCTATGTGTTATTGCAACCAAGGCACATCATTAAAACCCATTGCATCAACAACCGAGCCTTATTCCAAAAGGGACCCCTACACCAAATGGTGTGAGGTATAATTGGGACTTCATATTGGGGAGATCCCTTGAATGTTGGCGAGTTCAACACCGTCAATAGTTCCTTTCATTTTGTTTAGTAAAACTTTGCATGAAAGGTGCTCCTGTTGGCTCAAAAGACAATTTGGAAAAACTTGAAAAGGGAAATTGTGATGACCAACAATACTTGGCTAATTTTTTATCTCTTCTCTATCTTGGGTTTACATATCTTTAAAGTCAATGACATCTAAATGGAAAATACGATCCGTTCAAACGGAAAGCCTTTGGTCAAGCTTTAAGGTCCATATCTATTCTAGAATCCTCTTTCCTCAACTTGGCTTTATAAGTAAATAGTGTTTTCTTGTCGATAGAGTCAAGTAGAGAAAGGATAAGGGGAAAATCAATTAGTGATAAAACCATATCAGAAGTATATAAATACTTCTATGAAGGGGAAATCTCATCTTCTCTCAATAAGCTGAGATCCCTCTTCCTCTCCTTGAAAATAATAAGTGTAGAAGCATAGTCTTATTAAATAAATAAATAAAGGGTGAAAGAAGAGAAAGGTTTCCCGCATAGGGAGGTGAAGCAAGTGACTTAGTCGGGGTACTATCAAGGCTCACTAGAAGTGAAGCAACAATTGTGCTCCTGTAGTGAACCTGTCGGGGTACTATCCATGCCTTCTCACAGTGGAGCAACACCAGAGATGAAACTCATACTCTGAATATCTTAAACTCACCACACATATTACCCTTTCCTAGATTGAAAAAATTTATATTTGGAAAGCCTTAATATGTGTTTAACTGGGTAAGGGAATGGAGGGGACTATATCTCTAACCAAGTTAAGTAGGGAAACCAAGGTAATCCACAAGATGAATCAATACTTCCTGAAAGGCTTAGAGAATTAAACCTAATCAGTGAAGTTGGAGTTCTATCAGTGTGTTTCCAAGTGTTGTTGCTGCGATCAACACCCTCCAAAATTTTGCTCAGACTTTCATTTTGGAGCCTACTGAGGATGTTACGATATTTCTCTCTATAGTTTCTCCATGTTCGTTTGATGTTTTGAAAAGGGTTTAGTATTTTTCCTAGTTTTAAATTTTCAAGTCACTTACACACACATGCTCAGTCTTCGATGAGTTCATGAGAACACTTCCTTTATGCAAGATTGGACAAGAATAGTACCATCCATAATGACAATGCATGTGTGATGCTCAACTCATGATGAAAATTAGTGCACGCTTCCGTCTGCAAGTTCTAACACTTTGTTTGTGTTTGAACTTTTATTACAGAGAGTACTCTGAACTATTGTTGTTGCACACTTTCGCTTTCACAAATGTCACATTTACATTTGCTACTATCAATTTTGCTTGTTTTCACTTTAATAAGTGGTTTTTTCATGTTATCTTCGCTCTTGAATGTGTCTCTTTTAAGGTCATTCACATATTTCAAGTGTCGTCCTCATGTTTTCCTCATGTCGTGGGTTTCTCTTTTGTTTTTTTCACTCTTTCGTGTGTCACACTGTTATGAAACTAGCTCACAACAAGATAGAAAAATAGATAAATGCCTTCAAAGTAAGTCTCTTCGAGGGGGAAACCTCCTTTACATTACACAAATGAAAAATTATTGGATGATACAAATAACAAGACCTCATTTCTATATATAGGAGTCTAAGGGGTCATAATATAATCAGAGTCGACATAACAATAATAATGTATGGGCACAATAATAACAATAGTGGGCTTCTATGGGGCACAATAAT
>APFE031206979.1:94719-116870 GCA_000404065.3 Pinus taeda | reverse complement strand
TAAAGAAATCACAAGCCTGATAAAATATCAAAATAAAATTATAGATATTTCTCTCGCTCCTCACTTTCTCAAATGAGCAAATGATTGATAGGCTTTCTTCACTATCTAGGTCTGAAAAAGCATTCGGTTGGCCTCCTTGCTCACACAATTTTCACACACACATTTTTTCTTAGCGTACTTCTTTTTTCTATTTTTTGATTTAATTGTGTATACACAAAATGAGAATTTGTTGAGATCCACTAAAGGTGGATCAAATCACCTAATTATTGGAAAATATCCCTAGAATCTCTAATTCTCTCAACTACTACCTTGAAATAGTGAATTACATGTTGGGAGGAAATAATTACTCATTATTTTAATCAATATATATTACATCATATTTATAAAACAAACTTTCTAGTCTTATTTTCATAACTTAATTAAATGAAACCAAATTAAAGGAACCCACTCCCTTTAATAAAGGTGATGATACCTTCTAAGTCTTGTTGACGTTTGAATGATGCTCCTGCATCATCACCCATGGAATTTCCACCTTAATAACATATTCAAATATCAACTCCAAGTGTGTGTTCCTTGTTAATAATTATCACAAGTTTGGAATACAGTAGATCTCATTAAAGAAAATACTTTTTCTTTCCATTTTCAAATAAAGTTTCTGGACTTTTAATTTAACTATCCATAATTAATAGGTGGGTGGTAGGGATTTAAATTTATGGAATATACACATAATATTTTTAGCATTATTCACAAATAGAGAGTTGATATTTTATTTGTAAGCTCAAGATCTTCAATTATACTGAAAAATATGTATAATGCATAATACATATAGGCATCTTGAACATATTTGTCCTACCAAAAAAGACACTAGGCGAAGACGTTTGATTAAGGATGAGGCTAAAATGTATAAAAAAAATCCATATCATAGTTGGTTATCACTATGTTACATGAGTACAATGTTGCAAAATGAGGCTATGAGAGGCATATTATTCACGATAAAACATTTAACATGCAAGAAAAGCTAAAATCTGGATAGAACTTCTTAGCTTACTATGGTGGCATTTTGCCATGTGGGCGTCATGCACATTAGCCTAAAAGATTAGGAGTCTCTCGATTGGCAAGAGGAGGGTATTCTCTATTTGGGAGCATAACCTCTTCTAGTCATGGAATATTCTCATCCGTAATCTAACACAACAAATGGATCTCCTTCATCCCGGGGAGGAGCTCAACTCTTGTTTCACTTTGATCAAACATGAACTTCCTGGTCAAATTATTGACGTGCTAGTATATATCTACCATGTGTAAGCAATGTATTTTCATTCTTTGGGAGTCCTTATATCTGGCACCCAATTTTCAACCTCTATGAAAACTTCATAGTTTGACAACTATTGCCACTTGTCAACCAATTAGTGCTCCATGTCTTATAAGTCCCCTTGTGCTGACAAGGGAACGTGTTCTAGAAACATTTATGTTGATTCTTGAGCCTAGGTGCAAGCATAGGAGTGACTTTCCTACCCCTGTCCTCTTCCACTCACCCCTCCCCCACCCCCCCCCCCCCCCACGTCCTCTCCCACTGTCCCAAGTAAGCTCGTTCCTCAGGCATTACTTAGGAGGAAAGAAAATCATTACAAATAGAGGAAACATTGACTGGGAAGAATCCAAATGTAAGGAGAATGGAGGATTGTGCTGGAGAGCGAGAAGAGAGCAAGAAGATTTGAGAAAGGGAAAGAAAAAATTGAAAGAGAAACACCAACCAAAAGGACCAGAGTTACGCCACCAACCAGAATTCCCCAAAGCACTAAAGATAACAAGAGATTTATGGAAATGAGAGACTAAATAGAACTAGAGAAATACACTTTAGCAATGTTCAATTGAAAGTGAAAATAGAATAGTCATTTTACCAGGTTCCCTTCATGGCGAGGTAAGTTGATAAGCTAAGCAAGAAGAGATTGAACATAGGAGTCGAGTAGAGTCCTTATAGACAAAAGGACTAGGATAGAAGGGCCTGGTCCTTCAACTCGATGCATGAATAAACTATCTCTCACAATTTTATTTCCTTTTGGAATGCCAAATATACCAAAGAGAGTAGAGGCAAGAGTGCTTGCGAATAACCACATTATTATATAGATCATGAACATTTCGAATCACCTGATGAAATATTTCCCCAATGAATGATCATCTTCAAAATTTATTGTGTAGAGTAAATGCCTTGTAGCGACTAACAAATTGAAGGAAAAGAGTGTGTGTGGAGATTTAATACTGGAACCATATGCTTCATCACCTTGCTCCTTGACATGCTTAAACGATAAATGTTTCTGATTGAATCCCTGTTGTCATCTCGACTAGAGTACCTCCTCTCTTTGGCTCTGTAATGATTTTGGGATTTACACTAGTGAATTTTTTCTTAGCCGCTATCATGCCCATCGAGGAAGAGGATTATGATTTATTTCAAAGGTAGTCATCCATTTTTTATTTACAAAATAATTAAAAATTGTTATAAAGTTAAATTTAAAAATAATATATCAGGCCTTGGTCAATTCCAAAGACTTCTTTGGATGAAAGAGTTTGTCACCTTTGTGATACTAAGAGGGTTGAAGATGAAAAGAACTTCCTCTTGAATTTCCCTGCTCTTCCTCACATCCATTCTAGTTTTCAAAATCTTTGCCACACTATAAACTTTCTTGACTTATTAAGTAAACAAAACTACCATAATCTAGGAATGCTCCTCTCCATTCTTTTCAATCATAGAAATAAAATGTTAAATAATCTTAATTAGTCTCCTACCTTCTTAAGGTTTGATAGACCATATTTCTCTTAGTGAATGTTAATCATCATCATCATCATATATGTATATGTATATGTATGTGTGTATATATATGTGTGTGTGTGGTGTGTGTGTGTGTTGTGTGTGTATCTATTTGATGATATATATGTTTTTGGTGTGTTGATATAATATAATATATATATATCTATATATTATGAATGTAAAGATTTATGGTTTTATTGGGCATTTGGTGTTGATAAGCCATGGTATTGTAACAAAGCATATTTTTTTTGTGACAATCTCCATGATAAAGTCAGGGTGAATCTTTATAGTAAATGTTACATGTTTTTTAAATGTATAATGTTTTAGTCATATAGTAATTGTTTTTAATTATAATAATAATATGTTTAAATAAGTTATATTTAGTTAATTTTTATGTCTTTACCACCCTGTATGTCTATTTTGTAATAGAGTTTCCATAATTTTATTTAATTATCAATAATCAATGATGCATGGTTAGGTATTTAATTTTATGATTAATTTTAGTAAAGGTAGTTATTCCTTTCTGCTTTTCAATTCAATAAAATAAATGTTATTAAATTAAATTATATAGAAAATATTTTGAATGTGAAATGAGTTATGGTTTCTTAGACATGTGGTAATGATAGACTATGCTGTTGGTCCAAGGTATTGTAACAAAGCCTATTTACAAATAAGAATCTTCATGCTAAAGTGGAAGTAATTCTCCATAGTGAATAACCTTGTTATACGTATTTTTAAATGTGTGTATGTTTAATTCATATATTAGTTTTTTTATAATAATAGTTAACACATTCATGTAAATTAAATGGTTGGGAAATGTCGATACACATAAATTAATAAGCATCAGAATACTTACTCCATAATACATCTCATGTTGCTAAAGCTAAAAAATCATAAAAACTAAGTAAATTATAACTTTATTTAAAATTATTATTATTATTATTAATTCAAAGGAAATTAATATATAAGTTAAATGTATAAACATTTGAAATATCATGAACAAGACTCTTATCCATGGACATTTACTCATAGATTATAACTTTATTATTATTATTATTATTATTATTATTATTAAACATATATACATTTGAAAAAACATGGAAGAAAATTCTTATCCATGGAGATATACTCTTATTTTACCATGAAGATTCTTAATTTATAAATAGACTTTGTTACAATACCATGGCCCTACCATTTATAATCAATTCCACATGCCCAAAAAATCATAACTCACTTTATATGACGGTTGTTCATATGGCATTTTTTGTAATTAACCAAATTAATTAAAAGGGAAAAAATGGCATAATTACTTTGGAGATAAATTTCAACATTTGATTTATATATACTACTAAGAATATTCTAAAAAATTCCATTGATTTTGAATACCTACCATTGACCTAATAATTATTGATAATTAAATAAAAAATTTGGAAGCCTTATTCCAAAATAGATATGTTTATGACATAATAATAATAAGAAGAATTTAAAATTGAGTTATAATTTAGTTAAGTTTATAATTTTTTAAATCATGGCAATGCCAGATGTATCATGAGGTAAGCATCTTGAGGCATATCATAAATTGATGCATATGAATATTTACCAACCATTTACTTTATATGGTATCCTACTTATTAGGTGGATGGTAGAGATTTAACCTCCATTCAATATTTTTAGTAGTGAGGATATACGGTTGAGATTTATTTGAAAGGTAGTTATGCCCATTTTGCTTTTCAATTTAATAAAAGAAAATGTCATGTCAAGAGTGTCATTGAACTACTCTAGCTTATTTTTTCTTTATTATGTTTTTGTATTACATGTTTTTTTAAATGTATATATGTTTAACTCATATATAATTCTTTTTATAATTAATTATACTAGAAATTGCACTAGATGTTACAAAGGAAATGTCGTAAGGCATAAATTCGAGAAGAATCGTGACATATAAAAGATCACTAAATATAAAAATTAGTAAACAAAATAGCATTCAAAACTAGAAGATAAAGATAAACCACTTACATTGTGCCAAAGTTACAGATTGTTGAAGATAAAAAAGATGATATTTTTCAATATTGAATTGTCTCACTTCATCAAAAGCTTACAGTCTTTTACCACTTGCTCGTAAGGTGATTGAATTAGCCTTTGCTTGTCCTTAACTTCTTTTGGGAATTTGGACTATTTTGTGACAGAGGAGGTTTATATTCACAAACAAATTCCAAAGTGACGAATTCAAATTTTTGCATAGGATGAAGTAGTTTAAAGAAGAGCTATGAAATAGATATATCAATAAAACTAGTCATTGACATAATAACTTTACATTGTTTGACAAGAGAGAAGTGGATCTTTTGTTGAGCATTGATTAAATAATGCTTTTAGATGACATAACAACTTTAATTCATTATTCAGAGGTATCATGGTGAAATATTATGGTAGCAGCCATGACCTTTCCTTTATTCAACACGATATTTTCCGAGACTTGCCTATTATTCTGTGAGACTTGGATATGTTCTTTACTAGGAAGGGGCCTATAAATAAACACAAAAGGATTTTTATGATTTATAAAGTAGAATCTATTCCAACAAAGTGGAAAAAGGTTGTGAAGTGTACATTTGATGTTGAGATTGTTTCTTTACACATAGGTTTGGTGCATATTTCATTCTCCTCTCATAGTAATTTGTGACCATTGTTCAATATTGAACTGTCTCACTTGACCAAAAGCTTGCAATGTTTAACATTCTACCTGCACATAATTTGATTTTGAATGTGTTGATTTTTGCATTATTGTATCTCAAGGTATAATGGGGGAGAAGGATTGGTGTGATACATAAATTTCATAATTATCGTTAAGTTACTTGAATAGAATGTCTTATACATGAAAAAAATAAAAACAATAACAAAACTCTACATGTGCATTTTTGTACCTTCTCTGCTCGAAGCAAATAATTTTCAATTTTTGATTCACATTGTTCAATCCACAAATTTCTTTGGAAACATTATGAGATTGCACCATGATACATGGGGATCCATCCTAGCTAAGACAAGGGATTCCCCCACGAAGCTGCTTTGCAATTTTATTATATGTAGGTTCTAATGGTTAACAAAGGCCACACATCGTATCACATGAGTAAAAGACTACCCTAATTATCGATTCTTCTAGACATTAAAAGAAAAGAAAAAAACATAAAATGAAATAAATCAAGAACCGTTTTGCATTAGATTTTACCAAAGTTGAATATTCCAGTCCTAAACTAGGGGATGGCGGACATTAGAACTCATAGTGAACATTCCTTTCCATGTGGGCTAACCTATCTTCCAAATGGTCCAACATTTCCTAACGATGCCCTTATCCCCCTTTATAGACTTGCTAGTATGTCCTACATGTGCTATTAGATTTGAACTTACAACCTCTTACAAAAAATCACATAAGCTTAATTATTAAGCCTACTAAAATTTTATATACTCGCTATGATGTTGCCAAAAAAAGTTTGTTGGCCTTTCTAGCTCTGCTCGATTACGTTTGATGCTCAATTGTGGGCTTGTTGTATAGGGTTTTCAAGGTGGCCAATGCACTGTTTTAGTTTTATGATGATTAACCTTAGTCTTTTCTCTTTTGCTAAATGTTGTTTGGTTTTTTGACCCGTTATGTCAATGTTGGCAGCTTGTCTCTCAAATTGTTTTTTTTTTTTTTTTTTTTTTTTTTTTTTTTTTGTTTTGTTTTTTTTTTTTGTTTTTTTTTTTTTTTTTTTGTTTTTTTTGTTTTTGTTTTTTTTTTTTTTTTTTTTTTTTAGCTTAATGTTTGTAAATGTCACTTCTTTTGGTGTGATAATCTTGCCCTGTGCTCATTTTTTCTAAAAATGTCATGAGGTCTTATTGCTTGAATGTGTTCAACATATACAAAATGTAACTTTATTCTTCTTTTGGTTGAATAAAATTACGGGTGTCTCTTTCTTTGGAAAAACAATTGCTACTGAAAATTGCATGATTACATTGAAGGTAGTTTTAACTATAACTACAAATCACAATGATTTTATTGTGAATACTATTTAGGTTGAAAACACCATTGATTTTGGATTAAGACCTAAAAGTGCTTGTAATTGACTAAGGACTTGCATTTTCCGGATCTAAGGAAATAGATAAATGGCCCAAAACCCACATTCATTTGGTAGGAGTTATGAGTGAAACTTTTCTTGGGTGTTATGGTTTTCATTGAATAAATATGATGATTTAGCCCACATTCGATTGTTTTCATTAAATAACTATGATGACTCAGCCCACATATTTTTAGGACAACCACTAGCGGTAATTTTGATTATCTATTGACCATTGAAGTATGATAGATTTTACCACATTGTAAGAAAAAATTGGGTTTGGAATAAGACATAAGATTGTTTTTTATTGGCTAGATCTCATCTTGTTTGGATGTAAGGACACACACTAATAAGCAGAGACCTAAATGTATCTAATAAGAGTGAAATTCTACTTCGTTATAAATTGCCATTAGATTATTTTAGATGATATAGTTTTTTTAAATTTTAAATTTTTATTTAATTACAATTGCAATGACGAATCAACCTACATTAACCAATAAAAAACAATAATAATTCTTTACTATTAGTTAATACTAAATTATGATATAATCTCTCTAAAAAAAATTATATGAAATAATTTCCTACTTATATAATTAAAAAAATATGAATAAATATTTTAATAACCCATTTTATTCTATTATGCAAATCCACATTAATTATATATATATATATATATATATATATATATATATATATATATATATATATATATATATATATATATATATATATATATATATATATATATATTTATTTATTTATTTATAATTGGTTTATAAATCTTCGAACAAAAAAAATATTAATTTATTATAAATACAAAATATGCATATAAGATAAAATAATAGCAATATATCATATTAATAGTATTAGTTGATATTTTGAATATAAATACAAAAATATACATGTCTTAAAATGGAGTTGTCTTTAGTGCAACTTTTTGGACTTTCCGGTGCCGAAATCTGGTGCAAAATGTTGAGATGAAATCTTGATTTGTGTTATTTAAACTAGTTTTTTTACTGTATATATGGATTCAGTGCCCTAGAAAACCCCTAGGGCACTTTGATTGCACAGGAATACCCATCAAGCTTGTGATTTCAATAAATTCTTGCTGGATTTTAGAGAAATTACACTGGAAAAACCCCACTGTAAAAGCTTCCAAAAGTTGCACTAAAGACAACTCCTCTTAAAATTACTTCTATTTTTATTTTTTATTTATATATTAAATTAACTATATTTATTAATAGTTGGTGATTTGGGGTTTTCATATAGTTGAACAATAAGAATACATTTTGGCGGAGAATAGAGAGTTTGAACAGGTGGTGATTTTTGGTGCAAAAAGAAAGAAAAAAACGATGAAGCCATTTGTTGCATTGTTGAGATCGATGTATGAGAAACATCTTTCCTTCGGCAACAATATTCATGGAATTGCTGGAACAACAAGAGGTGTAAGAAGAGTAAGAGAGAACCATTCCTTTGGGCCCCATCTTCATGCAAAAAAATACGAAAGTAATAACATCCTTGATGAAGGGAAATGTCGATACATAATTTGATTTTGAATGTGTTGATTTCTGCATTATTGTATCTCAAGGTATAATGGAGGAGAAGGATTGGTGTGATACATAAATTTCATAATTATCGTTAGTTACTTGAATAGAATGTCTGATACATGAAAAAAATAAAAACAAAAACAGAACTCTACATGTGCATTTTTGCACCTTCTTTGCTTGAAGCAAATAATTTTCAATTTTTGCTTCACATTGTTCAATCCACATTCTTTGGAAAAGTTATGAACTTGCACCATGTTACATGGGGATCCGTCTTATCTAAGGCAAGGGATTAAACCCCACGAAGTTTATTTGCAATTTTATTATATGTAGGTTCTAATGGTTGGAAATGCCCACACATCGTATCACATGAGTAAAAGACTACCGTATTTATTGATTCCGATAGACATTAAAAGAAAAGGAAAAACATAAAATGAAATAAATCAAGAGCCATTTCGCATTAGATGTTACCAAATTTGGATATTCCAGCCCTAAACTAGGGGATGGTAGAGGTCAGAACTCGTAGTGAACATGCTTTTCCATGTGGGTTAATCAATCTTTTAAATGGTCCAACTTTTCCCGAAGACATCCTTGTCCCCCTTTGTAGACTTGCTAGTCTGTCCTACATGTGTTGTTAGATTTTAACTTAAGACATCTTACAAGAAAACACATATTCTTAATTATTAAGCCTACTAAAAATTTATATACTCGCTATGATATTGCCACAAAAAAATTTGCTGACATTTCTAGCCCTAATCGATTACGTTTGATGCTCTTGTTATAGGCTTATTGTATGGGTGTTTTAGGGTGGCCTATGCCCTGTTTTATGTTTATGATGATTACTATTAGTCCTTTTTGTTTTGCTAAATTTTGTTGATGTTTTTGACCCGTTTTTTTAATGTTGGCAACTCAT
Organism: Pinus taeda; assembly: GCA_000404065.3. NCBI lineage: Eukaryota > Viridiplantae > Streptophyta > Pinopsida > Pinales > Pinaceae > Pinus > Pinus taeda. The sequence goes on along the minus strand of APFE031206979.1, from coordinate 107,525 downwards.
CTCTCTTTTTTTTTTCTTTTTTTAGGTTAATGTTTGTAAATGCCACTTCTTTTGGCGTGTTAATCTTGCCACATGCTCGCTTTTTCTAAAATATTCATAAGGTGTTATTGCTTGAATGCATTCAACATATACAAAATCTAACTTTGTTCTTCGTTTAGATGAATTAAATTATGGGTGTCTCTTTCTCCAAAAAAAAAAAAAATTACTATTAAAAATTGCATGACTACATTGAAGGTAGTTTTACTTATAACTGAAAATCAAAATGATTTTATTGTGAATACTATTTAGGTTGAAACTACCATTGATTTTGGATTAAGACCTAAAAGTTCTTGTAATTGACTAAGATCTTTCATTTTTTGGATCTAAGAAAATTGATAAATTAGACCCACATACATTTGGTAGGAGTTATGAGTGAAACTTTGTGTGGATATTATGTTTTTCATTGAATAATTATGATGATTTAGCCCAAATTTGATTGTTTTCATTGAATAACTATGATGATTTAGCCTACATTTGTTGATTGAATAACTATGATGATTTATCCCACATTTGATGGCTTTCATTGAATAACTAAGATGATTTAGCAAACATTTTTTTTGAGTACATCCAATAGTGGTAATTTTGATTATCGGTTGACCACTGAAGTATGATAGGGTTTCCCACATTCTAAGAGAAAAAGGGGTTTGGAATAAGACATAAGATTGTTTTTTATTGGATAAGAGCTCATCTTGTTTGGATGAAAGGCCACAAGTTAATAGGTAGAGACCTAAATTCATCTAATAAGAGTGAAAGTCTACATAGCTATAAATTTCCATTCGATTATTTTAGATGATATAGTATTTTTTTATTTAACTACAATTGCAATAAATGAATCAATCCACATTAACCACAAAACAATAATAACTCCTTACTACTAGTTAATAACTAAATTATGTTATAATTTTTCTAAAAAAATATTATAAAACAATTTTCCTACTTATATAATTAAAAAAATATGAAAAAAATATTTTAATAGCCATTTTATTCCATTAATGCAAATCCAATAATTGATCATTTATTATATATATCTATATATATATATATATATATATATATAATATAAAAAATGTAATATATAGTGAGAAAGAAAGATCTTGCAATATTTTTTGTAGTATTAAAATAGTAAAAAATACAACTAAAATTTGGTTTACAAAATCTTATAAAAAGTAAAAAATTATTTAATTTATTTTAAATATAAATTATGCATATGAGAAAAAATAATATCAATATCTCATATTAAATAATATGAGTTTATCTTTTTAATATAAATATAAAAATATACATGTCTTAAAATTACTTGTTTTTGTTTTTGATATATATCACATATTAACTATATTTATTAATAGTTGGTGATTTTGGGTTTCCATACAGTTGAAGAATAAGATTACAATTTTGAGGAGAACAAGGAATTTGAACAGGTGGTGATTTTTGGTGTAGAAACAAAGAAAAAACAATAATGAAACTATTGGCTACATTGTTGATATCGGTGTTTGAGAAGCATCTGTCCGTCAGCAACAATATTCATGGAATTGTTGGAACGACTAGAAGTGTAAGAAGAGTAAGAGAGAAACATTCCTTTGGACCCCATATTTATGCAGACAAATACGAAAGTAATCACATCCTCAACGAAGGGAAATGTGGATACATAATTTGATTTTGAATATGTTGATTTATGCATTATTGTATCTCAACGTATAATGGAGGAGAAGCATTGGTATGATACATAAATTCCATAAGTATCGTTAAGTTACTTAAATATAATGTTTGATACATGAAAAAAATAAAAACAAAAGCAAAACTCTACATGTGCATTTTTGTACCTTCTGTGCTTGAAGAAAATAATTTTCAATTTTTGCTTCACATTGTTCAATCCATATTCTTTGGAAACATTATGAGCTTTCACCATGCTACATGGGGATCCATCTTATCTAAGAAAAGGGATTCAATCCCATGAAGTTTCTTTGCAATTATATTATATGTAGGTTCTAATGGTCGGCAATGCCCACACATCATATCACATGAGTACAAGACTACCCTAGTTATCGATTCCTCTAGACATTAAAAGACAAAAAAACATAAAATGAAATAAATCAAAATCCATTTTGCATTAGATGTTACCAAAGCTGGATAGTCCAGTCATAAACTAGGGGATGGCAGAGGTCGGAACTCATAGTGAACATGTTTTTCCATGTGGGCTAATCTATCTTCTAAATGGTCCAACTTTTCCTGAAGGCATCCTTGTACCCCTTTATAGACTTGCTAGTCTAACTTATATGTGCTATTATATTTGAACTTGCGACCTCTTACAAAAAACACGTACTCTTAATTATTATGCCTATTAAATTTTATATACTCGCTACGATGTTGCCACAATTTTTGTTATGGCCTTTCTAGCCTTGCTCGATTACGTTTGATGCTTAGTTATGGGCTTGTTGTATGGGTTTTTCAGGGTGGCCTATGCCTTTTTTAGTTTTATGACGATTAATGTTAATCCTCTTTGTTTTGCTAAATGTTCTTGGGGTTTTTGATCCATTATGTCAATGTTTGCAGATTGTCTCTCAGATTTGTTTTTCTTCTTTTTTTTTAGGTTAATATTTGTAAATGCCACTTCTTTTGGCATGGTAATCTTGCACTATGCTCATTTTTTCTAAGAATTTAATTAGGTGTTATTGCTCGAATGCATTCAACATATGCAAAATGTAACTTTATTCTTCTCTTGGATGAATAAAATTATGGTTTTCTCTTTCTTGGAAAAAAAAAATTCTATTAAAAATTACATGATTACATTGAAGGTAGTTTTAATTATAACTACAAATGGAAATAATTTTATTGTGAATACAATTTAGGTTGGATCTAGGAAAATAGATAAATGGCCCAAGACCCACATACATTTGGTAGGAGTTACCAGTGAAACTTTGCCTCGATGTTATGGTTTTTGTTGAATAACTATGATGATTTAGCCCACATTTGATGGTTTTCATTGAATAAGTATGATGATTTAGCCCACATTTGTCGATTGAATAACTATGATGATTTAGCCGACATTTGATGGTTTTCATTGAATAAATAAGATGATTTATCCCACATTTATTGAGTACATCCAATAGTGGTAATTTTGATTATCAATTGACCATTCAAGTATGATAGATTTTAGAACATTCAAAGAGAAAAAGGGGTTTGGAATAAGACATAAGATTGTTTTTTATTGGATAAGAGCTCATCTTGTTTGGATGTAAGTATACAAGTTAATAGGTAGAGACCTAAGTGCATCTAATAAGAGTGAATGTCTACTTTGTTATAAATTGCCATTAGATTATTTTAGATGATATAGTTCTTTTTTTATGATTTAATTATAATTACAATGATGAATCAACATACATTAACCAATAAAAATAATTTTTAGTTTATTACTATAATTATGATATACTTTTTCTAAAAAAATTATTATGAAATAATTTCCTACTTTATAATTAAAAAATTAATATTTAAATACCATTTTATTCTATAAAAATCCACATATAATATTGTGTATGAGAAGAAGATCTTGCATTTTTTTATATTAAAATATAAAAAATATAACTAAAATAGGTTCATAAACTTCGAAAATAATTATTATTATTTTAAATATAAGTTATGCATAATAATATCAATACTCATATAATATTAGAGTGGTCTTTTTATAAAAACAAAAATATTAAAATTACTTCTATTTTTTTTTTTGATATATATCATAATTTTATAGTTTGGTGATTTTTGGTGCAGAAACAAAGAAAACACAATGATTAAGCCATTGGTTGCATTGTTGAGATCAGTATCTAAGAAGCATCTATCCTTTGGCAAAAATATTCATGGAATTGCTAGAACAGCTAGAGGTGTAAGAGGAGTAAGAGATAACCATTCCTTCAGGGACCATCTTTATGCAGACGAATACGAAAATAATCACATCCTCAACGAAGGGCAATGTGGATTTGATTATGCCAAAGAGTGTTTGGAAAAGAGGCAGATGTTTTTCCACAACTACAACTTTACCACTGAGCCCTAGAAGGTGAGTAGTATTAGTGGTAATAGCTCTCTCAAAAGGTGGGGAGTTGTCTTTTCAAAAGCAGAATGATGTTATGGGAAATTATCACTTGCAAATCGCCGCATGCTGACAAGCACAATGACTTTGTTTCTTCCACATAGGTTTGGTGCATATTTCATTCTCCTCTCATAGTCGTTTGTGACCATTTTTCAATATTGAACTATCTCACTTGATCAAAAGCTTCTAGTCTTTGACATTATTCCTGCACATAATTTGATTATGAATGTGTTGATTTCTGCACTATTATATCTCAAGGTATAATGGAGGAGAAGGATTGGTGTGATACATAAATTTCATAATTATCGTTGATTTGAATAGAATGTCTGATACATGAAAAAAATAAAAACAATAACATAACTCTACATGTGCATTTTTGTACCTTCTCTGCTCGAAGCAAATATTTTTCAATTTTTGCTTCACATTGTTTAATCCACAAATTTGTTTGAAAATATTATGAGCTTGCACCATGATACATGGGGATCCATCTTAGCTAAGACAAGGTATTCCCCCACGAAGTTGCTTTGCAATTTTATTATATCTAGGTTCTAATGGTTGACAATGGCAACGTATCGTATCACATGAGTAAAAGACTACCCTAATTATTGATTCCTCTAGATATTAAAATAAAATAAAAAAACATAAATGAAATAAATCAAGAGCCATTTTGAATTAGGCTTTACCAAAGTTAGATAGTCTAGTCCTAAATTAGGCGATGGTGGACGTCAAAATTCATAGTGAACATTATTTTCCATGTGGGCTAATCTATCTTCCAAATGGTCCAACTTTTCTTGAAGAGGCCCTCTTCCCCCTTTATAGACTTTCTAGTTTTTCCTACATGTGTTATTAGATTTGAACTTACGACCTCTTACAAAAAACCACATACTCTTAATTATTAAGCCTACTAAAATATTATATACTCGCTATGATGTTACCACAAATTGTTTGTTGGCCTTTCTAGCCCTTCTTGATTATTTTTGATGCTCGGTTATGGGCTTGTTGTATAGGTTTTCCAATGTGGCTTATGCCCTATTTTAGTTTAATGATGATTACCCTTAGTCCTTCTATATTTCTAAATGTTTTTAGGTTTTTTGACCCGTTATGTCAATGTTGGCAGCTCGTCTCTCAAGCTGTTTTTTTTGTTTTTTTAGCTTAATGTTTGTAAATGCCACTTCTTTTGGTGTGGTAATCTTACCCTGTGCTCATTTTTTCTAAAAATGTCATGATACGTTATTTCTTGAATGCATTCGACATATACAAGATGTAACTTTATTCTTCTTTTGGATGAATAAAATTACGGATGTCTCTTTCTTTGGAAAAAAAAATAAAAAATAAAATAAAAATAAAAAAATTGCTATTAAAAATTGCATGATTGCATTGAAGGTAGTTTTAACTATAACTACAAATCGCAATGATTTTATTGTGAATACTATTTAGGTTCAAACCACCATTGATATTGGATTAAGACCTAAAAGTTCTTGTATTTGACTAAGAACTTGCATTTTCTAGATCTAAGGAAATAGATAAATGGCCGAAGACCCACATACATTTGGTAGGAGTTATGAGTGAAAATTTTCTTGGGTGTTATAGTTTTCATTGAATAACTATGATTATTTAGCCCACATTTGATGGTTTTCATTGAATAACTATGATGATTTAGCCCACATTTGTTGATTGAATAACTATGATGATTTAGCCCACATTTCTTGAGTACAACCAATAGTGATAATTTTTATTATCGGTTAACCATTGAAGTATGATGGGTTTTACCAAATTCTAAGAAAAAAAGGGTTTGGAATAAGACATAAGATTGTTTCTTATTGGCTAGATCTCATCTTGTTTGGATGTAAGGACACAGCCTAATAGGTAGAGACCTAAATGTATCTAATAAGAGTGAAAGTCTACCTTGTTATAAATTGACATTAGATTATTTCGGATGATATAGTTTTTTTAATTTTTTATTTAATTACAATTGCAATGATGAATCAACCTACATTAACCAATAAAAAAACAATAATAACTCTTTACCATTAGTTAATAACTAAATTATGATATATTGATTCTAAAAAAAATATTATATAAATATTTTAAATGCTCATTTTATTCTATTAATGCAAATCCACATTTTATATAGTATATATATAGAAAGAAAGATTCTTGCAATAACTTTTTTTGTAATATAAATAGTAACAATATAACACACAAATATAAAATCTTGCAAAAATAATCTTCAAGAAAATAAAAAATTATTAATGTTATTTTAAATTAAATTATGCATATGAGAGATAAAATAATATCAATATCTCATATTAATAATATGAGTGGATCTTTTGAATATAAATACAAAAATATACATGTCTTAAAATTAATTTGGTTTTTGTTTTTGATATATATCTTATATTAATTATATTTATTAATAGTTGGTGATTTTGGGTTTTCATACAGTTTAACAATAATAATATAGTTTGGAGGAGAACCGAGAATTTGAATAGGTGGTGATTTTGGTGAAGAAACAAAGAAAAAACAACGATGAAGTAATTGGTTGTAATGTTGAGATCAGTGTATGAGAAGCATCTCTCCTTTGGCACGAATATTCATGGAATTTCTGGAACAACAAGAGGTGTAAGAAGAGTAAGGGAGAGCCACTCCTTTGGGCCCCATCTTTATGCAAACAAATACAAAAGTAATCACATCCTCAACGAAGGGCAATGTGGATACATAATTTGATTTTGAATGTGTTGATTTCTACATTATTGTATCTCAAGGTAAAATGGAGGAGAAGGATTGGTGTGATACATAAATTTCATAATTGTCATTAAGTTACTTGAATAGAATGTCTGATACATGAAAAAAATAAAAACAAAGACAAAACTCTACATTTTCATTTTTGTACCTTCTCTGTTTGAAGCAAATAATTTTCAATTTTTGCTTCACATTGTTCAATCCATATTCTTTGGAAACATTATGAGTTTGCACCATGCTACATGGGGATCCATCTATGATCCAGGTTTGGGTGTGACAAAGGACCCTTCCAAGACCTTTTACTTTTGTGATGCATTAAATTGCATTTTAAAAGAACATTAATGAATACATTTACATGCGGAAAAGAAGAGGAACATGAAATCATCAACACATGAAAAGATAAGCATTGATAATGGAGTTTGTCCAGGAGGGACTCTGCCTCTGGGCCCCAGTGTCAAGATAGTGTAGGCTGCTGCATTAAGTGTTGTCAATAATGGTGATGTAAATAGAGATGATGTCTTGATCATACAAGGAAAAATGCCCTCACACAGGAGTGGCTCTAAGAGATATTCCACTACTGGAATTCTCAATCAAAAGACTCCTATTAGTATGACACAAAAAACATGCATGGTGAGCATCCCGCCAACATGGCACAAAAGGGATCTCAATTCAAAACACATGCATGATGACAACAAGAGTATCCCAACAACATACAACACGAGATATCAAAGCATAACATGATGAGTTATGACAACAAGTACATCACATAGAAGTTTCCACATCAAATCAAGCAAGGAATCATGACAACATGTAAGAAACAAGATCCTGCATCAACATCAATCAAGGATCTGTGCAACATAATGCATAAAGAAGAAGTACATGAACACATCATATGCCTCACAACCAAGGGCCATCTGAAGAAGTAGATGTCACACTGTTGAAGTTGTTTGGACCATCGATCTCAAGCCATCGATTGTATGAAGATGGATGCTCGCACAAGAATGTGGACATCTGCACTGGCACTTAGAAAAGTGACTAGAAGAAGAAATGAGATAATAAGAAATCTGAAGAAACCATCATATTTGTAGTGTCGAGTAGTGTTGAATTGACTGTACAAAATCCGAATTCTGAGAAGTTGATAATTCTAGGCTCAAGGAATCTTTTGGACTCCACTAGGATTCCTCAAAGATTCTGCTCCATGGATAGACTGGAAATCTACAACTCAAATGGAAAATTTGATCTTTCCATTGTGATCCCTACGGAAAACCATGAAAAACAAGTACAAAATTGACTATATTCTGAGATGTCAAAATTTTACCTCCTTGGGAAAATTTCAAGGCTCATGGTTTTGTTCCTTATTTTTGTTGAAATCATGGTTCCACGTGCATTCTGGAAATGACCAAAAAATGCAGACCTCTGATGGAGAAATAAAAAACACCGTTGCGTTCGTGGCAACGAGAGGTGTAAAAACCATATAAAATTTGTCAAATTCTGATAAAGTGAAAATTTTGCCCCCTGCAAAATTCATGGTTCCTGCATTAAAATATTAACTAACTGACTCAAAATCCATGCCTTGCAGTCTCTCTCCTCTGTCTCGAACTATGTGAAGAGGTAAAAATCTGAGTTTGAATAAAAATTTCATGGACAAATTTACCAATGAGTTAGTTTGGCTCAATGGTTAAATGAAGGCGTTGGTTGAGGGGAGGTCGGGGGATTAAATCCCGCCCATCCATATATAAATTTTAACAAACCCGAAATGATGTATTAATGGGGTCGGGTCCGCATTGGGTGGCCCTCCCGTTAAACCTCGCACTAACAACATTATTGGCGCATTACACAATCGGCGATCAGCAGTGATCAACGCCTATTAAATAGGCGATCAACTTTTTAGGATGGTTGTTGGTGCATATATATCGATGCGATTCAAGGGGTATCGACGATATATATATCGGTGATCGACTTGATCGGTGCCAATTAAATCAACACGATTTAAGGTATCAACTCTATTAAATCGGCAATCGGCGCGCTATGTATCGACGATATTATCGGTGACATAAAATAGGTCGGGGTGATAGGGTGTGGGTCAAGTCCACCGTCGGTGGCCCGCCCGCCCTGATATACAATGTAATATATACCGCAGGCCTTCAGAGGGTTCGGTGGAGGTTATGGCTAACGATCCTAAACATATGCGATTTGTTCCGATTTGTTTGTTTAAAGGGTTTGGTGGGGGTTATGGCCACCGATACCAAAACCATATGTATTTTGTTTTTATATAGTTATTAATAACTATATATTAAAATGAATTTTGTTACATGGTTATTTAATAACCATTTTCCATATTTTAAAAATGATTTTTGTCTTTTAGGTAGTTTTAGGAGACCAATGAAAGAACGCCAAGTGTCAATGCTTGATGGGCTACCATGTGGGTCCCACGTGCTTATTGGGATGCCATGTGGCACATTATGGGTCCCTCTTTTCCCCTGTCATGTCAAACTTAGAAGAGCTCTATATTTCACATACGAGCTCAGTTTGATGAACTGTTCACACCTCCACGATCAAGATGACAAGATCTATGCTCTGGTCCTAGTTCAAAGTCATTCTGAGCACTTTTATTTTTGAGCCCTCTTTATCCTGTGTGTCTCTCTGGAGCCACCTAGATCAATCCTCCCCACTGAGGAGCTTTTGGTCCTCCAAAAGCATGAAAAATAATCTGCAATTTTCTCTGTACCCTGTTTGCATCACAAACATCCCCAAAAGGTCTTGCTTCCATCTCCTTCACCTTTTTTCTTTAGAGCCTTAAGCGATGAGACGACACATGCTAGCTCTGCAACCTGTAGTACATTGTTTTGCAAATTACATGCTTTGAATGGCATTACCAACTAATGACCCAAACATCCCATACTTGCCATGAGTTTATAACACATACTTAGTCATCAAGTTTACAACAAGATGGACGTAATACCCCAGCTATGACAACAAGGCCAACCAATCATTGTTGCTTCAAAAAGTGATGGAAACCACATCATCACTGCAACACATGATTTAAAATCATAAGGCTAAACACTATTGTTTTGACAAGTGATGGAAACATAACATCACTTTCAGAGTGTAAAATATGACTCAAAACATGACCAGACATCATTGTTGCTGACCAAGTGATGGAAAACACATCATCACTTTTTCACTTTAAAATGCAACAAATGATTTACAAAAGAATGACCATGAAATGACAACATGTCTAGAAATCATTTTTTACTTATCAATGTGAATGGGTCACCTCCTTGTGCTAGTTTTGTTTGTCGAACAATTGCTCTTCATGATTCACACACCAACGCTTTGTCTTTAAGGAGCTGCTCTGAATGGAGCCTCCAACAAGTGGCTCTTTGATGGCCATTTCTATCGCAATGACTATAGTAAGCTTTCTTCCTCCATATCTGCTTAACCTCTTTCTTTTCATGCTGTTGAGAGGGTCTTTCACGCCTCATGAGTGCTGCCATTCTTTTCCAACACTTAGAAAAGGTATGGTTAGGTAAACCGCAAAAGGCACATGTTTTTCGATGCCATGATCTTCGTTCATTATTAACAACATGATTATAATCAAAATGAACATTCGAAGATCGAAAATGGTTATACCTTCCTTTGTTGTCTCTGATGTCAATATGGCGATGAGAACTTGCTTCAGCTCTCTCCCTGCAATGGGCACTGCCATGGGATGATGGGGATGTGTTCCCATCATTCTCTTTCCTTGACGATTTCATCGATGTCTCGGACAACTCTAACACCTTTGAGCACTCTTCTTTAGCGTATCTCGAGCTTACAAATCGATGTTCATGCACAACCTCCAAAGGTGAGTTATGCCTTGGTTATTAGCACCAAGTTCTTTCTCCTCGTGCCTCGTCTTTGTAAGGAGCCTCATGTTTGTCCTTGTAATTTGGATCTCCAAATCTCCAACATACATTATACTATGAGAAGATTAAATCAAAATAAAATCAAAATCTTTTACCTCCTCTTTCGATTTGGAGAGATCTGATGAGGGTTTCTCATCATTCGTTATTGGTGGTTCACTCATTGTCTCAGTGCATTCCCCAACTTCTTTCTTGACATACCCAAGTCCTACCTAATGGGGTAATTCCTCTACTTTGATGGGATTGACAATGCCTTGGCCATTAATTCCCAATCCTTTTGCTTCATACCCCATTCTCTTCAATAGTTTGGAGCCAATTCCTATGGTGTGATTTTCAAACATAGCGAAATCATTATCAGGAAACATACATGAAGATGGAGAACTACTTTTTACCCCGCATGGGTCATGCTACAACTTTTCCAAGGCCTTGTCCTTTGCTTACAGCTGTCATAGCAAACTTTGTTTTTCCTCTTTCTCTTCATCTAGACGCAACTTCAATTCATCATTCTTTGTTTGAAGATTATGTTTGTTTTGCTTCAGTTCTTCCACGGCCTTCTCTATGGCTTGCAACTGAAGTTGCAATCGATCCTTTTCCTCTGTCTCTTTCTGTAGAGTTTCATACACAATTTCCACTCTCTTGGAAATTTTGACCATGGTATCGTACATCACTTTTTCATTCTCTGTCGCTGCATGTTCCATTGTTCACACTGCAATTCACATACACATAAAGACCACTCTGATACCACTTGATCTAGGTCCGAGTGTGATGAAGGACCATTCCAAGACCTTTTACTTCCATGATGTGTTAAATTGCATTTTAAAAGAACATTAATGAACACATCTGCATGCGGGAAAGAATAGGAACATGAAATCATCAACACATGAAAACATAAGCATTGATAACGAAGTTCATCCAGAAGGGACTACGTCTCCAGGCCCCAGTGTCAATATGGTGTAGGTCATTACATTAAGTGTTTTCAATAATGGTGATGTACACAGAGATGATGTCTCGATCACACAAGGAAAAATTCCTTCACGCAGGAGTGGCTCTAAGAGATATTCCACTACTGGAATTGTCAATCAAAAGACTCCTATCAGTATGACACAAAAAACATGCATGGTGAGCATCCTGCCAACATGGCACAAAATGGATCTCAATGAAAGACACATGCATGACGACAAGAAGAGTATCCCAACAACATACGACAAGGGATCTCAAAGCATAACATGATGGTTTATGACAACAAGTACATCACATAGAAGATCTGCATCAAATCAAGTAAGGAATCATGACAACATGTAATAAACAAGATCCTACATCAACATCAACCAAGGATCTGTGCAACATAATGCATAAAGAAGAAGTACATGAACACATCATATATCTCACAACCAAGGGCCATCTGAAGAAGTGGATGTCACACATGGAAAATTTTACGGGCGAATTTTCGCCCTTGGGCAAAATTAAGGGGTTTTATATTTTTATTGGGCGAATATTTTGTATCACAGTACATTGTTACAAATCACCTCAAATTTATTTTATAAAAAAAATGAGGTATGGAGGTTAGCCCACCTTATTTTAAGGGAGAGAGTAAAAAAAGTAAATTTAGACCTTGAAATTAGGAGTTACAACCTTCCATTCACCCTAATTTTCAATAATAGGTATTTATGATAGTTATTTCACCCTCCAAATTCGGTGTAAAAAAGGTTGTTTTCTTTCATTTTCCCGTATTTCATGGTATTGGGGTTAATTTCGAGAAAGTGACCTTATTTTTTTGGCAAAAATGGTCATAAAAGAATAATTCATTTTATTTAAAAAATCAAGTCTCTTATTTTCATGTTTATTTAAAGATTGAATAATGTCCTTGCCATATTCCAAGTTTGCATTTGTTTAGTCATAATCATATAAAGAATAATGGAAAACATTTTTTTATGTTTACTCCATAAGTCACCTTATATTTACGTGTAAATAAATAAAAATATAAATAAAGTGGAGTATGGTAAATAAATAAAACCTCTTTTTATACTTACTCCAAAGGTATG
>APFE031206979.1:4290-94295 GCA_000404065.3 Pinus taeda | reverse complement strand
ATATTTTTTTTTTTTCGGCAAAGCTATCTAATCTATTATATTATATACACGTAAACATTACAATCAAAAAGACATGCTGCCCAGGGCCTCCTGTGGCACCTTGGGTGGCTTTACTTGACTCAGAATTCGCCCTCGCAGGGGCAGCACTTCCCACATGATAAAACACAGAGTTGTTTCCAGGTCATACCAAAACGGCCCGCGCAGGGGCATCAAACAGACAGACGCGTTACAGACTTTGCAAGGCCTACTGCCCATACTATAGTGAACATGAACATAAAGTAGAACTGAAAAGATACAAACATAGATATTTAGCTTAATCCAGGCCCCTACCGAGACCCAGAACCTATACCAGACCTGAGAGAGAGAAATGTATGACAGAGTGTGCCGCTGGGGACTAATCTTTAGGTTTTTCCTCAATAATTCTGCTCCAGCCTTGGCCTTCTGGGATGCCTGCCCACATTTCCATAGGGTCCTGTGCTGTGGCCGGCTTCTCCTGCTCTTGAAGTCGGGTAGGGGACTGCTGAAGCTCCTTCTCTGGATTTCCCTTTGCAAATGTCGGCTGCACGACTGGGCGTTTCTCTCTACTGCCCTCTGGAAGTACCTCTGCTGTGACCGGTTGCATTCCCTCTTTGTCCTCCTCAGTAGCCTTTGTAAAAAGAACCGAGATGTGTGCATTAATACCAGCATTGTCTCGCGAGCTAACAAGGGTAAAAATGACTGAGCCGAACGCTGGAAGCAGGGGCGCTCCATCATTGGAACTGCCGGCCTCCATGAAATGACTGGCTTGAATAGGAGTGGCTCCCGCCCTTCTGTGGCAATAGCAACAACAACAGAGATGGTGGACATCCACTGCAGGGTGGCGTGAAGACTCACCTCACCTAGAACCTCTTCTAGATGGCATTCGTTCTCGAGGACGCACCATGATTTCAGCGGCACCCAAAGCTTGTACCAGAACAATGCTTGAGGGCTTGATGTGAGTGTGTCCACCCCCAATTGAACTCTGTTCCCAAATTGTCCCGAAGCAGAGCTCAACCTCACATAAGCAGTGCCCAGGATAAACAAGCAGGCAATAATCTTTGTCAGGATGAATGCCTTCGCTCTTAGAAAGAACAACAACAGTAGAGAGACACTTTCCCTTAGAGATCTGAGTTGCTTGCTCTGCACTCTGAGTCCAGAATAGCAACATTCCCTCTTTCTTAAACCAGCAAACATTCCCTCGAATTTTGCCCGCATTGATTTCCCTCTGCAAGCTCGCCATCGTTCCCTGCAACCTCATTAAGGTTCCTGCTCTGCTCCTCCCATCTTAACGTCTCGGTGGCGAGGGGCATTAAAATCCTTTGGCTATCACGTGGCGTCACATGCTGGGCATGTGGCTCCTCGCAACCTGGCGCGTTGACACCTGCATCTGGGGAGGTAGCCTCTCCTTGGATCAGGTTTTCACATTCCTGGAGCTGGCGCCTGTTAGGAATGATGTTCGTGTTTCTGAAAAGGAGGGTGTGTTCGGTCTCTACCCCAATATTGGCCAGGAGGTCAACTATTTTTTTGCCTTCTCTCTTAGTGTGGATGAAGGAGATGGCTCTGTTATTGCTAAGCTTTTGTGCTATGTCATTTAGCCTTGCTTCAAGTCTCCAACTGGGTGCTACTTTCCTTGCTTGCGAGCCGTTCTGTATGCAGGTGGCCATGTTGATAAGAATCTGAGAGTCGCCTTCTATAATAAGGGGTTGAAGATTGAGATTCCAGGCTTGCAAAAGACCTTGCCAAAGCCCTTCTAGCTCTACTGAATTGTTGGTATCCCACCCCATGTTCCCAAAATAAATCTGCATAGGAGTGCCTTCATGGTCCCTCAGTATGCCACCAAATCCAACTGCTCCTGGATTTCCTTTGGAAGCCCCATCAAAATTAAGCTTATATGAGTTTTTTGGGGGGGGGCTTTCCAATGGTAGTTGTCCTTGAAGTTGCTATTGGATGGGCGATTCTTGAGCGTTTCTTGAGGTAACTGTAGCTGCCAATTGTCTAGAATGTTTTTTTCATTATTTGTGGATGGGAGATCTTAGTCCACACTTGAAGCGACATCGTTTCTTGTATATTCCTGTGTATCCGGTTCCAGGTTTTTTCAGTAGGAGATCATTTGTTTTTGAATATGCGCTGGTTTCTTTCCTTCCAAACGTTCCATAAGACGATCCCCGGGATGATACTCCATAAATGGTTGAGGATCTTGCTTTTGAAGGGATGCTTTGGCCATTGTCATATGGAGTTGATGATGTCGCCTTCCCATCTGCATATTTTTTGGCATCTGAAACCAACCTTATCCCAAAGTTGGTTGGCTAGAGGACAGGTATCCAGGAGGTGTTGAAGAGTTTCTTCACTTTGAAAGCAATTATGAAAAATCGAGGGGCCATGAAAGTTTCACTTTCTAAGTTTATCCCATGTGAGAATTTTTTTGTGTCCAACCAGCCAGAGAAAGTATGAGATTTTTGGCCAGGATCCAAGCTCCCAGATTTTGCTCCATAAAGGGTCTGGAGGTGTGGGGAAGTTGCAAATCACCTTGTAGGCTTCAGAGGTAGTGTAGGTTCCCTTGGGTTGGTACCCCCATCTGAGGATATCCCCTCCGTCATCCTGCCTTATGCTTCTTTTCCTTAGCTTGATCCTCAGCTCTTCTTCCTTCCTAGCATTTGTGTTGTTGAGAATTTGGTTGCTCTGTTTCCATTTTCTGAAACCATACTCCATCTCCTGCATCCAGAATTGATGAACATTTTCCTGCTGCTGCTCCTGCCTATCTGGTATCAAAGAAGGGTGAAGAACACTTGTGAGTTTGGGCATTTGGTTCCAGGCATCAGTCCAAAATCTTGTCGTGCGTCCATTCCTGATTTCCCAGAAGCTGTGCTTTTGAATTAGCTGATAGTGCTGTTTGGCGGCATTCCATATTAGCGATCCCTTTTCGGTAGGAGTGAATCTGATGAGTTCTTCTTGAGGTCTGCTTCCAGCATATTTGGCGGTCCAGATTTTGACCCAGGGCTTATCTGGGTTAGTGATCCAATGCCACCAGATCTTGGCATTCATAATGGAATTGTTGTACTCAGGGTCCCTCAGCCCAATTCCTCCTTTGTCTTTGGGCATGCATACATTGGACCATTTAACCAGGGCCCATTTGTGATTGGTAGCTGAGCTGCACCATAGAAAGTTACGCTGAAGGTTCCTTATGCTTTTTAGTACCCATTTTGGCACTGCAAGGATAGAGAACAGGTACAGAGGCATTGCCTGAAGGACCGATTTGATGAGAACCACTCGACTGGCTAAGTTTAGAGATCTATAAGTCCAGAGGTTGAGACGGTTATCAAGTTTCTCAAGTAGGGAGCGCCATGCAGGTTGCTTAATGGTTGATGCTGTGACGAGTTCTCCAAGGTATTTGGAGGGGAGGGTTGCAGAGGGGAAGCCCAAGATACGGGTTACAACAGATTTTACCGAAGGAGGAGTGTGAAAGAAGAAAACCTGCGATTTAGAGCAATTGATATGAGTGCCAGAGGCTTTCGAGAAATTTTGGAGGAGGGATTTAAGATGGAGGGCTTCCTGAGCAGAGGGATAAACAAAAAGCATAGTGTCATCAACGAATTGCTGATGAGAGGTGGCTAAAGAGTTGTGAACTGAGATGCCATTGATCTGATGAGAATGGAGAGCTTGTTTAATGTGACGGCCTAGTCCCTCAGCCATGAGAACAAAGAGAAAGGGGGATAGGGGATCCCCTTGCTGGATTCCCCTGGTGGGTTTGAAGGGGCGGGAGGGAATGCCATTCACAAGGATGGAAAAATGAGTGGATGTTATTAGGCTCATAATCCATCGGACCCAAGAGGAGTAGAAACCAAAAGCTTTTAACATATGATATATGTAATTCCAACTTAGTTTATCAAATGCCTTGGAAAGATCCAATTTAAGAAGCATACCTGCTTGCTTTGAGTGCTTGAGGGAGTGAATGATCTCGTGAGTGAGTAGAATACTGTCCATTATTTGTCGTCCTTCCACGTACCCTGATTGTTCTGGAGAGATGAGCCCGGGAAGGAGGGGTTTGATCCGATTTGCAATGACTTTTGATATGACTTTGTAAATGACGTTGCATAAGGAAATTGGCCTGAATTTATTAGGGGTGATGGAGTCCTCCTCTTTTGGGATGAGAGTGATGAACGTGGAGTTGAGGGAGGGGAGAAGCCAGCGCATAGCCCTGGATTCTTCAACTAACTGCCAGACTTCTGTCTTTATCATATCCCAAAAGGTGTGAAAGAATGTGGTAGTAAATCCATCTGGGCCTGGGGCTTTACCTTCTTTGAGCTGAGACATTGCCTCATCCACTTCCTGGAGGAGAATAGGACGCATGAGAAGCTCATTGTGTTCCTCCGTGATGAGCTTTGGCACATTGCTGATAATTTTGCTAATAGCCTGACGTCAGTCTTCTATTTGCTCTTGATGGACCTGTTGAAAGTGATTGAGGAGCACCTCTTCAATTTCCTCGTGTGTCTCTACTTTTGCCCCTGCATGATTTTGGATGAAGGGCATGTTGTTATGCATCCTTCTCTGCACTGTAGTTATGTGGAAGAATTTGGTATTACGTTCCCCCTCCTTCAGCCATCTGACTCTTGACTTTTGCCTCCAGTAGATTTCTTCCTGCTTTCTCCTATCCTCCAGCTAGCTATGGATGAGCCGTTCCTGCTCCAGAGTTGCTTCCGTGTGCCCTTCCGAGATAATCCTTTGGTGGAGAACCTCCAGCTCTTGAGTTAGCTCTCGCTGCGCCTCGAAGATATTTCCAAAGCTTTCCCTGTTCCATTTTTTTAGGTGATTTTTGAGAAATCTTAATTTCTGCTGGAATTGATACATTTTTGCTCCTGCTGGGGGGATGAACGAGGCCCAGGTGTTCTTGACAAAGTCCCTAAATGTGGGGTGCGTAAGCCAGAACCCTTCAAAGCGGAAGGGTCTTTTTATTAAGTTACTTGGTCTTTGCCATTGTAGAGCGATCGGCCAGTGATCCGATCCTGTGTGAGCAAGAATGGCCGCTGAGATGTCTCCTCCTCAGTGGACCATGTTATTGGAGAGGAGGAACCGATCCAGTTTGGAGGCGATTTGATATTTGCCAGCCCTGCGATTGCTCCAAGTAAAGGTGCCATTACAAAACGACATATCTATGAGGGACGTCGATTGGATGAATTCCTTGAAGTGAATGACTTCTGGTTCCATTCTGTTCCTCCCTCCTATCTTCTCTTCAGTTTTCGTAATCATGTTGAAGTCCCCTGTAACAATCCAAAGTGGGTGCCTTCTCTTGTTACTTAGAGCTTCTATCGTGTCAAGGAGCGCTACTTTACTTCCTGTATCTTGCGGGAAGTATACATTTGATAGGTTGCCATGAATATTGGTGCCCAAAATGTGAAAGGTCGCCTGTATGAGATGGTGTGCTGCATGAAAATCTATGAGGGATACCGCTTGGGTATTCCAAGCTATAGCCAGCCCTCCTGAAGCTCCAGAGGCGTCTACTACAACTGAATGACATCCTGGCTAGGCTTTCGAAAGAATGCTGCCTAGCGTAGAACTATTACACTTAGTTTCCTGGAGAAAGCACATTTGTGGCTTTTCCTTTTTTATCATGTTTTTTAACATCCTGATTTTTCCGGGGCTGTTTAGCCCTCTTAAATTCCAAGACACCAGCTTCATGATTTAACCATTGACAGAGGGCTTGTAGTACTTTGTCAACTTAGCATATCTGCTTGAGTCTACCAGGATTTTCCCAATCTCAATCGTTCTTTGCAGATCTGTCTTCCTTCCTCTCTTTTTTGTATCCTTTGGGCGTAGATTTCCATCCCATTGGCTTCCTGGTTGAATCCCGAGTTGGTGCTGATGATAGGCTCGTGAGATAATCACTTCGAGCTTATTAAGTTGGTGCTCTGGAATTGAATCGTATGCCTTCTTTTTGTAGGCAAGTTCTAATTCCAGAATATCTAGGCCATTTAGATCTATGCTTTCTGGCTCTTCTTCCATTATTTGCACTTGATTGCTGTCTTCAATGCTGGTCTCTGGAATCTGGGGGAGATCTTCTTTTCCGTCAACTTCCATTTCCTTTTGGATCTCCGCTGTATCTTTCTGTTCTCGGTTGAGGATAGTAGGGATGATGATGGGGGAGGAGATTTGGGAGGGGATTTTGATGGAGGGGGAGGTGAAGAGGAATATGGGTGATCAGGGTTGGCATAAGCATTAGTAGGGAGCTCATCAGAGGATTGACCAAGAATATCAAAGTTGTTCTTGGTTACTGGGCCATGGGATTTGTTAGGCTAGGGTTTGAACCCATTTTGGGGTTTTTTGTGAGAGCGCTTCCTGCTTGAGACTTTAGTAAAGCCGTCCTGGGCCGGGTATCTAAAGGGTCAGGGATACTGATTTTGGCATTTTGAGGGCAATCCCTAAAGAGATGTCCTAGGGCATGACATTTCCTGCACTGAAATGGAACATGTTCATAATCGAGAGGCTGGATCCATTCTTCATCTCGATGGGCAAGAGTTACCGACTCTGGAAGAGCTTCATTCAGGCAAATGAAAATGCATATTCGAGCATAGGAGATGTACTTACATGATTTGGTTTCTTCTGCCGCTTTGATGTACTCTCCCACCCCATTTCTGATCCCCCTGAGGATGTCCTCATCCCAGTATTCATCCGGGAGAGAGTATAATCTAATCCAAACTGGCACCCATGTAAGATCTTCCTTGTCTGGATTGAATCTGGGGATCCATTCCCTTAGGTATAATCTTGCTGAGTTAAAAAAGTAGGGCCCTTCTCCTAGTATTTTGTATTTTTCCTCTAGACAGAAAAATATTGCAGTGAAGAAGCCTTTCGTCCCTAGCTGCAGAGTGACATCTCCCTTGGGTTTCCATTTCGCTGCTATCCAACCATATAGGGCTTTCTCAGTCGGCCAAAACCCTATGAACTTCCCAATGAGGGCATGATCTCACATGTACTCTATTCGTCTATCAATCTTGTCTCCCGGCAGCTCTATTCGTGGTCGCTCCTTGGCCACTGGTCTGCACGTTGTTGAGGATATTTTCAGACCTTCTTCAGGCTTTTCTTTTCCTTCTTGTGAATCGTTGTCTTCGTCTTTGTGCCTTCCATTTTCCTTATTGTCATTTTGGGGTTTTTCCCCCTGTTCAGGATTTCTTTGTCAACTGAACCGAAAATAACGGTTTGCGCAAGATCATGATGTAATGGGGAGGGCTCTGACGCCCCCCCCCCCCCCCCCAGAGGTTGTGCCATTGCGTTGCCTTAATGCTCTACAACTCTGTAGCGCTGCAGAGGACCTCTCTCCGCCCGTGATGGTCTTCTCTGTTGTACTGTCAGTGCCATAGGTGGGTTGCTCAGAACCCTAGCTCAGGTAACCAGAAGTCACATTATATTTAAGAACACTCAAAAAATGTGTTATATTTAGGTGAAGCCTATGGGCCAAATACCATGGGCCAAATTATTATTAATACCATGTAAAAAAACATTATTAATCCTAATATTAGTATTAATAAAAAAATGATGGCACATGGTATTGGCCCATGGTATTCACATTGAATGTAGGCTATTTAAAGGGTGGGAATTAAACCAGCATAGATCCATCTTTAATCTGGATCTACTAAGCCCCGAGAGGGATCAAATATCATGACATGCAAACTAGCATAGATTGAAAAAATATTTGATCCTTGGGCTTGGTAGATCAAGGTTAAAAATGGATCTTGTAATTTAATGTCACTTAAACATTTTAATTTGGTTAAAATAAAATAAAAAATCAATTATTAATTTGATTAATTTTTATAAATTACTAATAGTAGTTTTTAAGCTCTAGGTTTATGATAACCCATGGTATTGACCCATAATAATATCATGGTATTCATGTGAGCATATACTATTTAAAGGGGAAATTCTGTCAGCTTAGATCCATATTAATTCTGGGTCTACCAAGTGTTGAGAGGGATAAATAGATTTCATCCCTCCAAGAGTGGTAGAAGTGGAGTTAAGATGGATATAGGTTGGTTTTTATGATAATGAAGATATTAAATAGACTTAGGAAATTATATTATAAAAAGCATCTTAAGGTGAATGGTTAAAGCTACATTTAGTCACTTCACAAAATTTAGTAAAAAAATACCAATATCTCCATTAATATTGGTTTTTTTTATTTAAAAAAAAAAAAAATTCAAAACAGTGAAATCTTATCACTCTTTCCGCATCACCCTCACAGAAGAGAGATAGTCACTGCCCAGATTTCCCACCATTTTTCAAACGTTCTCAATATGATATCTTCATGAAAAAGTTAAGGTACTAATGTTGGATTAGTTGTTTGAAAAATATCTTGGTTTGTAAAACCTTTCATCTTCTCTGTTATTCTTAATTTGTCGTAATGATCTGTAGGGTTTGGGCCAGTGCTTGAAAAATATGCTAGATTGTACAACCTTTCATCTTCTCTGTTTTTCTTAATTTTTCGTAATGATCTGTAGGGGTTGGGCCAGTGCACCATATTGTCCTAAAATGTGGAGATTGTGCACCAAAAAGGAAATTAATCCACATGTTACAACATTGTTAAAAAAGGCAAGATGAATGAAGTTAGTGAATTATGCTAATAAGCAATTTAGATTGGGAGAGACATAATTAAATTTTATTATTTAATTAAAGATTTCCAATTAAAATAATAATAAATCTATATGTATATATTAATATGTTGATTGGAAGGTTTCTGACAATGGTCACTTCTTTCCATTAGATCCCCTTCAGGCCTTTGGGATACCTACTGCTTTCTTATATTATATAGTTGGGGCTTGCTACTTGTTGCCGTATTGGGGTAAACAAAATGTGTTTTTTTATCTCGTAGTTGGAGTCTATGGAATAAGAAAGAAACTTGATAGCTTGACAAAAGTGGTACAAAATATGTTTTTTTTTTTTATATCTCGTAGTTGGACTCTATGGAATAAGAAAGAAGTTTGATAGCTTGACAAAAGTGGTAAAGAAAAGATTAATCTCTCCTACCTTGACAGAACTGGTGGTCAAAATCAACACCTACAAGAACTTTGTTGTGGAATATTATCAAAACTAATAGAAGGATATGAAAGAGTGTACAGTGAGAACCTTGCAAACATGGCCACTGAAACTTGCAACATTGCTTATAGGAAGAGAAAATTATGTTTCTATTTTCCAAACATGTATGTTAGTATATTACAATTTAATGAATATGTTTTACTGTTACCATATATGGTTTCATACTTTAACAAAACATTCACTAAGACTTCACTTTTTATTATACAGTGAAATATTTGCCATGATCTTACAAGATTTTATAATTCAGTGATAGATTCGCCATGACTTTACAAGATAATATAATCCAGTGATAGATTCGACAAACATATATAATATATTATATATAATATATATACATATTATATTATTGATAAAATCACCTCCCGTATTTCCTATCAATCATAGGGATTCACCCATTTATTATACATATAAATTTAGGGTGGTTCTTAAAATTTTCCCTCGTCACACTGGTGAAGTTGCTCGGACCATCGATCTCAAGGCACCGATTGTATGAAGATGGTTGCTTGCACAAGAATGTGGACATATGCACTAGCACTTAAAAAAGTGACTAGAATAAGAAATTAGATAATAAGAAATTTGAAGACACCATCAGATTTGTGGCGTCGAGTAGTGCTCAATTGACTGTCCAAAATCCGAATTTTGAGAAGTTGAGAATTTTGGGCTCAAGGAATCTTTTAGATTCCCCCAGGGTTCCTCAAAGATTCTGCTTCATGGATGTACTAGAAATATGCAACTCAAATAGAGAATCTGATCTTGCCATTGCAATCCCTGCAAAAAACCATGGAAAACAAGTATAAACTTGACTATATTCTAAGATGTCAAAATTTTACCTCCTTGGGAAAATTTCAAGGCTCATGGTTCTGCTCCCTATTTTTGTTGAAATCATGGTTCCATGTGCATTCTAGAAATGACCAAAAAATGTAGACCTCTAATGGAGAAACGAACAACACCATTGTATTCGTGGCAACGAGAGGTGTAAAAACCATATAAAATTTGTCAAATTTTGACAAAGTGAAAATTTTTCCCTCCTGCAAAATTCATGGTCCCTGCATTAAAATATTAATTAACTACCTTGAAATACATGCCCTATAGTATCTCTCCTTTGTCTTGAACTACGTGCAGAGGTGAAATTATGAGTTTAAATAAAAATTTCATGGACGGATTTACCAATGAGTTAGTTTGGCTCAATGGTTAAATGAAGGCATTGGTTGAGGAGAGGTCGGGGGATCAAATCCCACCCCTCCATATATAACTTTTAACAAACCCGAAATGATGTATTAATGGGGTCGGGTCTGCATTGGGCGGCTTGCCCCTTAAACCCCACACTAACAACATTATCGGTGCATTACAAAATCGGCGATCAGTAGTGATCGTCACCTATTAAATCGGCAATCAGCGTTTTAGGATGGTCGTTGGCGCATATTTATCGGTGCGATTCAAGGGGTATCGCCATATATATATATATATATATATAATATATATATAATATATATAATATATATATATATATATATAATATATATAATCGGCGATTGGCCTGATCGGCGTCGATTAAATCGGCGTGATTTAAGGTATCGGCGCTAATAAATTAGCGATTGGCGCACACTATGTATCGACGATATAAAATAGGTCGGAGCAATAGGGTGTGGGCCAGGTCCACCGCTGGTAGCCCGCTCGCCCTGATATACAATGTAATATATACGGCAGGCCTTCAGAGGTTTCGGCAAAGGTTATGGCCGTCGATCCTAAACATATGCGATTTTTTCCGATTTGGTTGTTTAAAGGGTTCGGCGGGGGTTATGGCTGGTGATAGTGAAACCATATGTATTTTGTTTTTATATAGTTATTAATAACTATATATTAAAATGAATTTTGTTACATGGTTATTTAATAAACATTTTCCATATTTTAAAAATGATTTTTGTCTTTTATGCAGTTTTAGGAGACCAATGAAAGACACTAAGTGTCAATGCTTGATGGGTTGCCATGTGGATCCCATGTGCTTATTGGGATGCCATGTGGCACAATGTGGGCCCCTCTTTTCCCCTGTCATGTCAAAATTTGAAGAGCTCCATCTTTTGTATACGAGCTCGGTTTGACAAACCGTTCACACCTCCGCGATTAGGAAGACGAGATCTACGCTCTAGTCCTAGTTCAAAGTCATTCTAAACACTTTGATTTTTGAGCCCTCTTTGTCCTGTGTGTCTCTTTGGAGCCACCTGGATCAATCTTAGCTAATACAAGGGATTCATTCCCACGAAGTTGCTTTTCAATTTTATTATATGTAGGTTCTAATGGTTGGAAATGCCCACACATCGTATCACATGAGTACAAGACTACCCTAGTTATCGATTCCCCTAGACATTAAAAAAAAAAAAAAACATAAAATGAAATAAATCAAAAACCATTTTGCATTAGATGTTACCAAAGCTGGATTGTTACCTCCTAAACCAGGGGATGACAAAGGTTGTAACTCATAGTGAACATGTTTTTCCATGTGGGATAATCTATCTTCCAAATGGTCCACCTTTTCTTAAAGGCGTCCTTGTACCCCTTTATATACTTGCTAGTCTCTCTTATATGTGCTATTAGATTTGAACTTTCGACCTCTTACAAAAAAACACGTACTCTTAATTATTAAGCCTACTAAAATTATATATACTTGCTATGATGTTGCCACAATTTTTTTCGATGGCCTTTCTATCCATGCTTGACTACGTTTGATGCTTAGTTATGGGCTTGTTGTATGGGATTTTCAAGGTGGCCTATGGCTTGTTTTGGCTTTATAATGATTAGTATTAATCCTCTTTGTTTTGCTAAAGGTTCTTGGTGTTTTTGACCCATTATGTCAATGTTGGCAGATCATCTCTCGGATTTGTTTTTCTTCCTTTTTTTAGGTTAATGTTTGTAAATTCCACTTCTTTTGGCGTCGTAATCTTTCCCTATGATTGTTTTTTCTAAAAATTTCAATAGGTCTTATTGCTCGAATGTGTTCAACATATACAAAATTTAACTTTATCCTTCTTTTGGATGAGTAAAATTATGGGTGTCTCTTTCTTCACAAAAAAAAAGAAAAAAATTGATATTAAAAATTGCATGATTACATTGATGGTAGTTTTAACTATAACTACAAATGGTGGTGTAACCCAGCCCAATGGCCCACACTTTACACGCTGGAAAGGGGTATACGTGGCAATAAAAAAATCTTCAGTTGTTCAGTATAGTGATCATCCGTGGGATTTTACGTTAGGTTGGTGGCTAGAGTTAATACTCGCACTAAATGCCCTGTACTCCTGCCTCGAACCTGCCTCCGCTCGCTCTTCGTGCCTTAACCCTTGGTCCTTGTGATGGTTCTGGATTATTCTTTCGCTTCCTTTGCGCTGAGAGCTCCTGATCGAGGGTTTCTTGGTCCCTTTTGTGGAATGTTGTCTGCTCTGTTATTCTTGGTATGTGCAATCTTCTGCTTATGACAAACCTCGAACCCTTCTCTGTTTGACCTGCTTGTAACTGTAAAGAAATTGATGTTCGGAAATGGTGGTTGTTCGGCTCTTATCCGTGGTTCGAAACTCGTAATTTTTACTGCTCATTCCCCCTATGCATGCCTGTGTTCTGTAAGATATTCTCAACGTTTGTTTGCTAGTTGCAATTTATTGCGGGTCTGTGAGCGCATCTTCGTAATTTTGGTCAGGGTTTTATGGTCGATTCTAGAAGTTACTGTGACTTTGTTGTAATTTTTGAACTCTTGTTATGCCTGGCTCGAATCTGGTTCAATCTTTTCTTTCATTGTTGTTCTGGGCTCTCACTATACAGCACTGGTATTTGTCCTGAGCACAGGACCACTCTGGCGTTTGTTCGTCGTTGGGAACAGGTATTACCTCCTGTCCTTGCTTCAATTTTGCTCGGCTTCTGTTATTGGAACTTACCCTCTTGGCTCCTTTAGTCTACAGTCATTCAACTCCTTCAGAACGTCGCTATGGTTGATTCTGGCTTCATTCGCTCAGGTATTTTCTAGTCTGTTCATTTTCCACACACATTTTCACACTTACTTGTAGTTCTTCTCCTTGCATTGTTCGTGATACAATCGTTCTGTTGGTTGCAGGTCGCTGTTGGCAACCTGGGTGTGCGACTCCTCCAGTCTTTAATTGATACCATCCGTTTGTCTTTGGTATGCCTGAATCTCAAATATTTTGTTTGTAGTTTGCATGATAGGTGCCCACAGTCACTGTAGAGTTGTTCAGGCTCATTGGTCGTTGAATGAAGTTTGTTATAGCTATGTTCCTTCCGGTCAATTGCTGTGTTAAGTTTGAAAAATGAAAGTCGTCGATGTTTGGTTTCGGTTAAACCCTAATCCAGGGTTTTCTGGCTTGTAATGTTATTCCGACCATGCGTCTTATTATTACACTATTGATAAGAATGGAATTTTCTTTTCATAAGATTGTTCTGGTTTTGAAATAGTTAAATTGATCGACAGTCCTTCGATTTTTTGGAAACGAAATTTGTGAAAAAAATATGCAGCAACGTTACCTCTGTTTGTGATTGTGTTCCGCCTTTGTTCTGTGGTTGCTCTTTTGGTTTCCAATACGGGTAGTGGCTGACTTTTGTGTGCAAATTCTTCTTCTCGAACTTCTGGAGATTGTATGTCTTGATCCTTGTTTGACCGTGTGCGAAAGAGGTACCCAATAATTGTATGCTTGTATTACATATGTGACTGTATATTACACAGACATCGTCCAATGCTTACTGGTTGACTGTATGTTCGTGTTAGAATATATATAACAGCATATCAACAGACATTCTTGGTGTGGTATTTTATCAAGCTGTAAAGAAAAGTTTAGTTTAGGCAAACAGTAGGAAAAATTATACAGATGGACAATAGTTTTTTTTTTGAATGCTTTTGGCTTGATTGTCTTTATTTCTCTTCTCCTATAATTGACTGAACTCCCCTCCGTTACATTTTGATTTGTTTATATCTCTCTATTTTAGTTGATTTTTGCAGTTAATCAAACTGTCATGGAATATGGTTACAAAATACTGTTGTCGTTAATAACTATATTTGCTAGACATTACAAGATTTGGAGGAACAACTTGTCTTTACTCTCCTAATTCAACAGACTATTTCCTAACTAATAACTGAGCTACAGTAATTCTATTTTAATTTAAAAATGCCTGAATTCACTGAATCTGTAAAACAAGTTAAAAGAAAAAACTATCACAGTAAAAAAAATTAAATAGTCCAATCGATCAATAGCCTGCGAACCTGGTTGAGATTTTGCCCAGTTACGGTGAGCTAGATGCTCCTGCATCAAATGGAAATTATTTTATGGTGAATATTATTTATGTTGAAACCACCATTGATTTTGGATTAAGACCTAAAAGTGCTTGTAATTGACTAAGAACTTGCATTTTTTCGATCTAAGAAAATCGATAAATGGCCCAAGACCTAGATACAATTGGTAAGAGTTACCAGTTAAACTTTTCCTCGATGTTATGGTTTTCACTGAATAACTATGATGATTTAGCCCACATTTGATGGATTTCATTGAATAATTAAGATGATTTAGTCCACATTTGTTGAGTACATCCAATAGTGGTAATTTTGATTATCGGTTGACCATTGAAGTATGATAGGTTTTAACACATTCTAAGAGAAAAAAGGGTTTCGAATAAGACATAAGATTGTTTTTTATTGGATGAGAGCTCATCTTGTTTGGATTTAAGTACACAATTTAATAGCTAGAGACCTAAATGCATCTAATAAGAGTGAAAGTCTACTTTGCTATAAATTGCCATTAGATTATTTTAGATGATATAGTTTTTTTCTTTAATTATAATTACAATGATGAATATATGTTAACCAATAAAAAACAATAATAACTATTTACTTTTAGTTAATAACTAAATTATGATATACTTTTTCTAAAAGAAGATATTATGAAATATTTCCTACTTATATAATTAAAAAAATTATGAAATAAATATTTTAAACACCCATTTTATTCTATTATTGCAAATCCACATTCATAATTCTACTATAATATATATATATTATATATATATATATATATATATATATATATTTATATATATATATATATATCTATATATATATATATATATATTATATATATATATATATATTATATATTATATAGTGAATAAGAAAGATCTTGCAATAATTTTTTTTGGAATATTAAAAAATAGTAAAAAATATAACTAATAAAATCTTAAAAAAAAATAAATATTATTTTATTTTAAATATAAATACGCATATGAGATAAAATAATATCAATATCTCATATTAATATTATGAGTGAATATTTTTAATATAAATGCAAAAATATACCTGTCTTAAAATTACTTATATTTTTTGTTTTTGATATATATCATATATTAACTATATTTATTAATAGTTGCTGATTTTGGGTTTCTATACAATTGAATAATAAGAATACAGTTTGGTGGAGAACAAAGAATTTGAACACGTGGTGATTTTTGGCGTAGAAAAAAATAAAAATAAATGAACAAGCCATTGGTTGCATTGTAGAGATCAGTGTCTGAGAAGCATCTGTCCTTCGACAAAAATATTCATGGAATTGATGGAACAACCAGAGGTTTAAGAAGAGTAAGAGATAACCATTCCTTCAGGGCCCATCTTTATGCAGATGAATACGAAAGTAATCACATCCTCAACAAAGGGAAATGTGGATTCGATTATGCCAAAGAGTGTTTAGAAAAGAGGCAGATGTTTTTCCACAACTACAACTTTACCACTAATCCCTAGAAGGTGTGAAGTATTAGTGGTAATAGCTCTCTCAAAAGGTGGGTAGTTGTCTTTTCAAAAGAAGAACGATGTTATGGGAAATTATCACTTGCAAATCACCACATGCTGACAAGAAAGATGACTTTGTTTCCTTCCGCATAGGTTTGGTGCATATTTCATTCTCCTCTCATAGTCGTTTGTGACCATTTTTCAATATTGAACTGTCTCACTTGATCAAAAGCTTGCACTCTTTTACATTCTACCTGCACATAATTTGATTTTGAATGTGTTCATTTCTGCATTATCATATCTCAAGGTATAATGGAGGAGAAGGATTGGTGTGATACATAAATTTCATAATTATCATTAAGTCACTTGAATAGAATGTCTGATACATGAAAAAATAGAAACAATAACAAAACTCTACATGTGCATTTTCGTACCTTCTCTTCTTGAAGCAAAGAATTTTCAATTTTTTCTTCACCTTGTTCAATCCACAAATTTCTTTGGAAACATTATTACCTTGCACTATGATACATGGGGATCCATCTTAGCTAAGACAAGAGATTCCCCACGAAGTTACTGTGCAATTTTATTATATGTAGGTTCTAATGGTTGACAATGTCCACACATCGTATCACATGAGTAAAAGACTACCCTAATTATCGATTCCTCTAGACATTAAAAGAAAAGAAAAGAAATAAAATGAAATAAATCAAGAGCCATTTTGCATTAGATTTTACCAAAGTTGGATAGTCCAGTCCTAAACCAGAGGATGGCGGACATCAGAACTCATATTGAATGTTCTTTTCCATGCGATCTAATCTATCTTCCAAATGGTCCAACTTTTTCTCAAGATGCCCTTGTCCCCCTTTATAGACTTGCTAGTATTTCCAACATGTGCTATTAGATTTGAACTTACGACCTCTTACAAAAAACCACATACTCTTAATTATTAAGCCTACTAAAATTTTATATACTCGCTATGATGTTGCCACAATTTTTTTTTCTTGCCTTTCTAGCCCTGCTCCATTACGTTTGATGCTCAAATATGGGCTTGTTTTATAGTTTTTTCAAGGTGGCCTATGCTTTGTTTTAGTTTTATGATGATTACCCCTAGTCCTTTCTGTTTTGCTTAATGTTGTTGTGTTTTTTGACACGTTATGTCAATGTTGGCAGCTTGTCTCTCAAATTTTTTTTTTTCTTTTTTTTATCTTAATGTTTGTAAATGCCACTTCTTTTGGTGTGGTAATCTCGCCCTGTGCTCATTTTTTCTAGAAATTTAATGAGGATTTATTGCTCGAATGCATTCAAAATATATAAAATGTAAATTTATTCTTATGTTGGATGAATAAAATTATGCATGTCTCTTTCTTCAGAAAAAAGAAAAAGAAAAAACAAAATAAAACAAAATAAAACAAAATAAAACAAAAATTGCATGATTACATTGAATGTAGTTTTAACTATACCTACAACTCACAATGATTTTTTGTGAATACTATTTAGGTTGAAACCACCATTGATTTTGGATTAAGACCTAAAAGTGCTTGTAATTGACTAAGAACTTGTATTTTTTGGATAAAAGGAAATAGATAAATGGCCCAAGGCCCACATACATTTGGTAGGAGTTACGAGTGAAACTTTTCTTGGGTGTTATGGTTTTTATTGAATAACCATGATGATTTAGCCCGCATTTGATGGTTTTCATTGAATAACAATGATGATTTAGCCCACATTTGATGGTTTTCATTGAATAACTATGATTATTTAGCCCACATTTGATGGTTTTAATTGAATAACTATGATGATTTAGCCCGCATTTGTTGGGTACAACCAATAGTGGTAATTTTGATTATCGGTTGGCCATTGAAATATGATAGGTTTTACCACATTCTAAGAAAAAAAAGGGGCTTGGAATAAGAGATAAGATTATTTTTTATTGGCCAGATCTCATCTTGTTTGGATGTAAGGGCACAAGCTAATAGGTAGAGACCTAAATGTATGTAATCAGAGTGAAAGTCAACTTCGTTATAAATTTCCATTAGATTATTTTAGATGATATGGTTTTTTTAAATTTTAAATTTTTATTTAATTACAATTGGAATGATGAATCAACTACATTAACCAGTAAAAAACAATAATAATCTTTGCTATTGTTAATAATAAATTATGATATATTTTTCTAAACAAAAATATATGAAATAATTTCCTACTTATATAATTTAAAAAAAATATGAAATAAATTACTTTAGAATACCCATTTTATTCTATTTAATGCAAATTGATATAATTGATAATTATTATATATATATTATTATATATATAATATATATATAGGAGAGAGAGAGAGAGATGAAGAGAGAGAGAGGAGAGGAGAGAGAGAGAGATTCGTTTGCAATATTTTTTTTTTTTAATATTAATATTGTAAAAAAATAATTAAAATTGGTTTATAAAATCTTCAACAAAATAAAAAATTATTAAAGTTATTCTAAATATAAATTATGCATATAAGATAAAATAATATCAATATCTCATATTAATAATATGAGTGGATCTTTTGAATATAAATACAAAAATATACATGTTTTAAAATTACTTATGTTCTTGTTTTGATATATATCTTATATAAACTATATTTATAATAGTTGGTGATTTGGGGTTTTCATACAGTTGAACAATAAGAATACAGTTTGGAGGAGAATAGGGAATTTGAAAGGGGGTCATTTTTGGTGCAGAAAGAAAGAAAAAACAATGATGAATGCATTGGTTGCATTGTTGAGATCTGTGTATGAGAAGCATCTGTCCTACGGGAAAAATATTCATGGAATTGCTGGAACAACAAGAGGTGTAAGAAAAATTTCGACTGGCGATTCGACTGCATGCTCAAGGTCTAGGGTTTAGCACCTCAAACCTGCAGGCTCAGAACCAGTTCTGGACACACAGAGAGACAGGATAGAGGATCTACTCAGCAGTGGTCGAGGATTGACCCGACAAATGGTAAACGGCGGGTCCACTGGGACCCCATCCTTCAAACAGGTTATAATGCAGAAACAGAAAGCGCAGGAAGGATTTAAAATCAGTGGCTATGGAAAGCGTAAGGAAAATAGCGGAACCAAAAAGAAAAGAAACAGAAGTTGCAAAAAGAGACAAGAAGCAACCCAAAAATGAAAGAAAAAGTAAGTAATGGAAAAGAGAATAGCGACAAAAGGGCAGATGCAGACCAAAGAGACACAGCTCCAATAAATATCCAAACAGAGGAAGAAGGGGAACATGAAGCAGAGAAACAATATTGACATGAAGAGGAGAAAGAAACAACTCTAAACCCCAGCTCCAACAAAGCAACGCAAGGAGCATGCAAACCAAAAAAAATAGAAACCCTCAGAGTGGTTTTCACAGATCCGGAGATTCAAGCCCATAGAGAACATATGTTGGAACATACAATAATATGCAAGTTCATGGGACTGTGGCCAACGGAACGAGCGCTCTGTCAATGGATCAAGCAACATTGGAAACCTAAAGGTGATGTCAAACTACACCTAGGGGCAAAAGGTTTTTTTACTGTTGTTTTTACGAACTTAGAGGATAAGGACAAGGTTTTTGATGGAGGTCCTTACTTCTTTGCATCAGTGGGACTCTATATGAGACCCTGGAAAACCAACTTTGTGCCAGAAAAGAAACCTTTACACACGTTCTTGTGTGGATCCGTTTATTCTCCCTTCAAATAGACTATTGGGGATTAGCGACGCTTAAGCAAATAGGAGACCGCTTAGGAACTTTCATCAAAGCTTCAGAAGCAACGATGCAATGGAGATACACTTCCTGTGCAAGAATCTATGTGGAGATGGATGTCTCATGAGCTCTGCATGAAGGCTTATGGTTGGAGTTTAGAGATGAGGACTACTTTCAATCCATCGATTATGAGCAAATCCCCTTCCAATGTAGAAGGGGTCATGAACATGGAAACCTTGTCAGAGATTGCCCTTTAAACAAAATAGGGGAAGAACACAAACTAGAGCAAGTAGCAAAGAGCAAAGAAGCCTTCACAAATCCAAAAGCAAGACAAAGAGCCAACAGGAAAAGAATAAACAGAGCAGGGGTAGAACCAGGCATTACCAACAACACCTTTAGCATTCTGGAAACCGACACATATTCAGAAAGAACAAACAGGGAAAAGAAACTTAATGAAGAGCCAAAAGACAAGCAAGGCCATAAAACAAAGGACGGGGAGGAAAATCCAATCAGAACAGAAGTCCAAATGCAAGAGCCAGAAGACGAACGCCATGAAGATACTGATATGCTAACCAACGATGGTGGTACTGAGGAGATGGAGCTCAATGAATCTCTAGAGAAGGAAGGGGTGAACCTCCCAGTCATGGAAGAAAATTGGAGAACTCAAGGACTAGAAAACATTTCGGAAGAAGAAATAAGGAAGATCAGTGATCTATTCATCGTAAGACAAAAGGCAGAATTAGATAGGCAAAACAGGAGATTAGGTATAGCAACAGGCAAAGGAAATCATTCAAAGATTATTTCTCTTAATCCAACAGGATTGAAGCAAAGAAAGAAAAGAGGTCGAAGAACAAATGGGGAGGTATTGCAAGATTTGAGGATTTTAATGTTAAATTCAGGCAAAATGAAGGCTCTAAATGCCTTCCCGTATTACCAATAATATATCTAGTTATAAATGAAAATCATTTCATGGAATGCAAGAGGGCTCAACAACCAAGAAAAACAAAGACTTCTTAAGAGAAAGTTCCAAAAATAAAAGCCATATATTATGTTCATACAGGAAACCAAATGTGCCACTAATCACATGGTGAACATCAGCAAAAGGCTGGGCAAACCTATAGAATTTATAGAAGTAGCCAGTCAAGGATGGGAAGGAGGCATAGGTACTCTTTGGGACACCAGAGTGGTAGGTATCCTCTCAATGGAAGCTACCAGATCGTTCATAGCCACAAAAGTTCAAATGATAGGTAATTCTGAAACTTACTTATGCATAAATGTTTATGGACCGCAAAGGTTAGAAGATAAATTTTCTTTTCTTAGTTCGCTTATGACTTTAAAGCTTAGACATCCCACCTCGAAGACAATCATGGGCGGGGATTTTAATATGATAACCTCTCTCCTGGAGAAGAAAGGAGGAATCAGAAATTTCAATATGGATGCATAACTCTTTGCTGAATTCATTGAATCTACCAAACTAGTAGACATCCTACCCAAAAATGGATCCTTCACTTGGAACAATAGAAGAGGAGGAGAGAAGTTGATTGCCTCCCGTTTGGACAGATTTCTTATCTCTGAAAGCATTTTACTTGAAGGAATAACAGTGGATTTTGACATTCTTCCTAGTGGAGGATCAGATCATTGGCCAATCTCTTTGGAGGTAGCCTTCCTAGGGACCCTTAGAAACAAGCCTTTCAAATTCGAAAATTTCTAGTTGACTCACCCCAACTTTGTTCAATTGCTGGAGAAATGGTGGTGTGAACCATTGGACATTAGAGGAACCAGAATATTCAAGCTCCAAAGCAAATTAAAACACATCAAAAACAAAATTAAAGAATGGAATGCAACTGAATTTGGGAACATCTACCAGGAAAAAACCATCATAGAAGGCAAGCTAAATCAAATTCATAAGGAATGGGCTTCAGGGAACAACAGTGAAGACTCAAGGGAACAGGAGAAAGCATTGATGCAACAATGGCAACTCCGGTGTCAACAGGAAGAAACACTTTGGAGACAAAAATCAAGGATCCAGTGGCTAAAGGAAGGAGAACAGAACACAAAGTTTTTCCATAGATCTACACTGGACTACAGGGGTGCAAATAAAATTCTTCAGCTCAATAATGAAGCAGGGGAAACTCTTCAAAACCACAAGGAAGTATCAATTTTTCTTACCAGGCACTTTAATCATATAGCTCAGGAAACGCAGGAAGAAAGAAGAGAGGCCATAGAGGAACTAACCCAAGCAATACCCCACATCATAACTAATGAGAAAAACTCAGCCCTGTTAAGAGCTGTCTCGATGGAGGAAGTGGAAGAAGCTACCAAAAGTATGTTGAATGATAAGGCACCTGGGCCTGACGGATTTACAA
Source organism: Pinus taeda (assembly GCA_000404065.3). NCBI lineage: Eukaryota > Viridiplantae > Streptophyta > Pinopsida > Pinales > Pinaceae > Pinus > Pinus taeda. The sequence goes on along the minus strand of APFE031206979.1, from coordinate 72,344 downwards.
TAAATTTATATAAAGCCTGCTGGCCTACTATTAAAATAGAGGTTTGGGAAGTTGTAGAAGATTCCAGACGCTCTTGTTCCATTCTCAAATCACTGAACTCCACCTTCCTTTCTCTAATTCCTAAGGAGAAGAGGCCAACTCTCCAGAAAAATTTAGACCTATAGCTTTATGTAATGTGATATATAAAATCATATCTAAAGTTATAGCCAATAGACTTAAGCCAATTCTTCCTGACTTAATTTCGGAAGAGCAGTCAGGCTACGTGGAGGGCAGACAAATTTTGGACAATATCCTTTTAGCTTAGGAGATGGTTCATACCCTTCAGACAAGGAAATTAGCAGGTATGCTAATGCAACTAGATCTCTCCAAAGCTTTCGATAAAGGCAACTGGAATTATCTGGAAGCCATACTGAATGCTTTTGGCTTTGACAAATAATGGACCAAATGGATCCTAGCACTGATTAAATCCACCAAATTTTCTATCTTGGTCAATGGCTCCCCCTCGGAACCCTTCTCCCCCTCCCGAGGCATCAGGCCAGGAGACCCTCTCTCCCCTTTCCTTTTTATGATCCTTATGGAAGGGCTCAGGAGACTCATTCAAAAAGAAAGAGATGAAGGAAAAATTAAAGGATTACATCCACTTCAATCCATACCTGCAACAACGCACCAACAGTTTGTAGATGACACAATGCTGCATGGCACTCCAACTGTGAAAGAAGTTGTGGCTTTCAAGAACATTCTAGACCTCTTCAGCAAAGCTTCAGGTATGGAGATTAATCATGCTAAATCTACTATTTTCTTCTTTAATACTCATCTAGCCATTCAGAAGCATTTATCTAATATTCTAGGATTTCGAAGGGGCAGTCTGCCCTCTAAGTATCTGGGAGCCCCGCTAACGACTAAACCTTGGCAAAAAATTCATTGGGAAAAAATCTTAGCGAAAATGGAGAAAAGATGTAAACATTGGACTCAAAGGGCTCTTAATTTTGCTGGAAGATTGGCCCTCACTAAAGCAATATTGCAAGCCATTCCGCAATATCTGCTTTCCATTATGCCGGCTCCTAATGGAGTCCTCCAGAAAATTAGAACTATACAAAGATCATTTATGTGGAGTGGCAATGCTGAGAAAAAGAAATGGGCACTTGTGGCCTGGAATAAACTTTGAAAATCAAAAGCAGCAAGGGGCTTAAATCTCGTGGATCCCTACACCATCAACATTACATGTAGAGCCAAGTTGTGGTGGCGTTGGTTGAAGGAGCCCAATCTACCATGGGCCAGACACTGGAAGGAAAAATATACTCCTGACTGCAACGAACAGGACTTAATAAGGTTATAGGAAGTGCCTGAGGGTTCTCCAATATGGAATTTAGCAAGAAGGAATCGTAACTTAGTTCAGGATCATAGTTTCTGGGAAATCAGCAATGGGGAAGCCGCCCTTTTTTGGGAAGATGCTTGGCAGCAACTCCCAAGGCTGGAAAAACCAGAGCTAGAATATTTTAAAAGAGAATGCCAGAATAGGGGAAGGTATACTGTATACCATTATTGGAGCCACAGTAGCAGTGACCAGGAATGGAGAGATTGGTTAATCCATGATACTGACAACTCAATGGAGGTAAACAATAATATAAGGGATTTGCTAAGCCATCTAAAAAAAAGAAAAATCAGAAAGGCTACAGAAAATGACAAGCTAAGATGGGGCATGAAAGGGAGTGGTAATTTCACACTCAAAGAGGCCAGAGAGCAGCTAGAGCATTCAGAGCAGGTGGAGGTAATGCAATGGAGCAAAAATGTCTGGGATTACATGTTTTGGCCTAAAATAAAAACCTTTCTCTAGCTCCTAATGTGGAGAAAAACTCTTACCTGAGAAAATCTGCACAAAAAAGGATTTAAAGGCCCTTCTAAATGCCCTTTGTGCAATATAGCTGAAGAAACTATGAACCATCTTTTCAACACCTATGAATGGGTTGATCACCTTTGGAGATGGATGGAAACTATAATGCAACAAACTAACAGGGATAGGGACTCAATTCAAAACACCATTACGAATTGGCAAAGCGAGTATTCAAACAACTTAAGAATCAACAGTATATGGAAAGTCTTGCCAGGCTTCATAACTTGGACCATATGGAAAGAAAGAAACAAAATAATTTTTCAGAATGACCACAGAAATATAGAGCACTCGCAAGTTACCTTAACAAAAAATATTCAACAATTAATCTTGGTAAAGTGCAGAGCAGATCCTGATAACCAAGCTTTGGCCAGGGACCAGCGAATTCTAAAAGCCTTCAATTTGGACAATGGACGAAACATGGGAACCACAGAATGGCAGCAAAAACCAAGCATGGGGCCAATTGGTTGGAGTCGTCCACCTGTAGGGTTCCTAAAGCTGAACTTCGATGGTGCCTTGAGAGGCAATCCTGGCTTGGCAAGCATTGGAGGAATTATCAGGAATCATGAAGGGGAAATTCTTCACATTTACAGTAAAGCCCTAGGGGAAGGAACCAATAACGAAATGGAATTTGCAGCCATGGAAAGAGGACTAAGGATTCTCAGAATGAACCAAATAGGCAATGCAGTGGTTGCAGGCGATTTAGAGGTGGCCATAACAGCAACCAGGAAAATCTACAGGGGAACACCCGCAAGTAAGGTTACCAGACATTGGCGATTGGCCAAGGTAACAGACAATATTGCCAAATTGTTAGGAGAAATGAAAGGTCTCATCTTTCAGGCAGTACGGCGAAAGGCTAATTTGGTTGTTGACCACCTGGCGAATCATGGGATTGAACACCCTAACACAATGTGGGACAGTTGTTGGCAGGATATTGACAACCCAGAGTTAAGAGGAAAATGCATGCAGCTCTCTAGGTTAGATCTGGTGATGGTAGAGGAGTCCGACCGGAGGGTCAAATAATACAGCGTCATAATTGAATAGACATGCTGACTAGGCAGGCACCATTAAATCCCAGCAGGGCTCGAAGGGCAAACGAGATAAGGGAAATTATGTCAAAAGTAGGTGATAAAGATTTTTGCAGTTTTCATGATCTGTAATGGTATGAGCCGCCGCAATATGATCAGGAAGGGGAACACTTGGAAAGATATAGAGTAGGCAGGGAGCGATGACCGTAAGGGGATGCAATTATACCATAACCCAACCAATATACCATCATGCAACAATTATGATGATCTGACATGCAAGTTGCATAGAGAAAGGTGACCATACACCGATAACTTCCCAGGAATTCAATATTTAACCACTATCAAAGGCAACGGGAAAAGCATTGTTTTATCATGTAGCAAGATAGAGCCTCTTCACTCTGCAGATAGAGCTCAGGAAAACACTAGGAGAGTAAGAAACACAATGGCAGGGGAGGGCAGCTACAATGCGTCTGCCAACAAAGACCTTCGGCAAGCGAGAGAGATGTATGAAACACGAACCTCACAACGGAATAAGCGTAAGATTATCGACTTGGAAGCCATGGTCCAGGAGGAGGAGAAAAAGATTTCAGAACAACAAATTGGAAAAGAAGCGGACTGGATCCTAGACCTTGGAACAGTCACCACTCGCGCCACTCAATTCGTCAGAACCCAAGCTGAGAGCTGGCGCATGAAGACCCTTCTTGCGAAGGCTATGGGTACACAGGAAGAACAGGAGGAGTAGTTGCAAAAGCTTCAGAATCTCACAGAAACTATGAGGCATGATCATATGGCGGTCGTTGAGAGCATTGAATTCAAGCTGAGTTCGCTGGATCAACAGGCCGACATAATCAACAAAAAGCTCACGGTTCTGATTAAACTCTTAAGAAACGTCATTGGTCAAGACAGCAAGCCTTCAGATATGCAAAAGGGAGATTCGACTAGAGATTAGCAGGGAAATCCTCCCAAGCCGAGGCAGGTCAACATGTAAAGGTCTATACCGGTCCTAGAGACATTTAAACAACATCTAATTATGTAGTCTCTCAGACTCCACATCCTCGGCGGTCAGTTTCTTTATTTTCGCGGCTTGCTACCCTCGCTTCCTTCTTCTTTGCGGGTTGATATGTCTATTGTCTAGATAGGTTGTCTAGTGTCTTCTCTGATAGGTCTTCTTTGTTTATGTCCTTCTGTTAGTTCTAGTTCTCTGCCGCCCTGCGAGGTGTGCTATTTTTAGTTTTCATTTACTCTTTTTGGTCTCCTGGAGTTTGGTCTCCTAAGATAGGCTTGCTGTTGAGCGGCTCGTAGACTGTAGATGCAGAAGTTTTGTACTATATTTTCTTTTTGTTAATATCAAAAGTTGACTTACAAAAAAAAAAACAAGATGTGTAAGAAGAGTAAGAGAGAACCATTCCTTTAGTCCCCATATTTATGCAGACAATTATGAAAGTAATCACATCCTCAACGAAGGGCAATGTGGATACATAATTTGATTTTGAATGTGTTGATTTCTACATTATTGTATCTCAAGGTATAATTGAGGAGAAGGGTTGATGTGATACATAAATTTCATAATTATCTTTAAGATACTTGAATAGAATGTTTGATACATGAAAAAAGATAAAAACAAAAACAAAACTCTACATGTGCATTTTTTTACCTTCTCTGCTTGAAGCAAATAATTTTCAATTTTTGCTTCACATTGTTCAATCCACATTCTTTGGAAAAGTTATGAACTTGCACCACGTTACATGGGGATCCATCTTATTCAAGACAAGGGATTCAACCCCACGAAGTTGCTTTGCAATTTTATTATATGTAGGTTCTAATGGTTGGCAAAGCCCACACATCATATCACATGAGTAAAAGACTACCCTAGTTATCGATTCCTCTAGACATTAAAAGAAAAGAAAAAACATCAAATAAAACAAATCAAGAGCCATTTCGCATTAGATGTTACCAATGTTGGATAGTCCAATCCATAACCAACGGATGACGAATGTCAAAACTCATAGTAAACATGCTTTTCCATGTGGGCTAATCTATCTTTCAAATGGTCCAACTTTTCCTGAATACATCATTGTCCCCCTTTATAGACTTGCTAGTCTTTCCTACATGTGTTGTTAGATTTGAACTTACAACCTCTTACAAGAAAACACATGCTCTTAATTATTAAGCCTACTAAAAATTTATATACTCGATATGATATTGCCACAAAAAAATTTGTTGGCATTTCTAGCCCTGCTCAATTATGTTTGATGCTCAGTTCTGGGCTTGTTGTATGGGATTTTAGGGTGGCCTATGCCCCATATTAATTTGATGATGATTACTCTTAGTCCTTTTTGTTTTTCCAAATGTTGTTTATGTTTTTGACCCGTTATGTCAATGTTGGCAACTTGTCTCCTAGATTGTTTTTCCTGTTTTTTTTAGGTTAATGTTTGTAAATGCCACTTCTTTTGGCGTGTTAATCTTTCCTTGTGCTCATTTTTTCTAAAACTTTCATGAGTTGTTATTGCTCAAATGCGTTGAACATATACAAAATATAACTTTTTTCTTCTTTTGGATGAATAAAATTATGGGTCTCTCTTTCTTCAATAAAAAAAGAAATTCTATTAAAAATTACATGATTACATTGAAGGTAGTTTTAATTATAACTGCAAATCACAATGATTTTATTGTGAATGCTATTTAGGTTGAAATCACCATTGATTTTGGATTAATAACTAAAAGTTCTTGTAATTGGCTAAGAACTTGAAATTTGGATCTAAGAAAATAGATAAATTTCCCAAGACCCACATACATTTGGTAGGAGTTATTAGTGAAAATTTACATAGATATTATGGTTTTCATTGAATAACTATGATGATTTAGCTCACATTTGTTGAGTATAACCAATAGTGGTAATTTTGTTTATTCGTTGACCATTGAAGTATGATAGGTTTTATCACATTCTAAGAAAAAAAAGGGGTTTGGAATAAGACATAAGATTGTTTTTGATTGGCTAAGAGATCATCGTGTTTGGATGTAAGGACACAAGTTAATAGGTGAAGACCTAAATGCATCTAATAAGAGTAAAAGTCTACTTAGTTATAAATTGTCATTCGATTATTTTAGATGATATAGTATTTTTTTTATTTAATTACAATTGCAATGATGAATCAACCTACATTAACCAATAAAAAACAATAATAACTCTTTACTATTAGTTAATAACTAAATTATGATATAATTTTTCTAAAAAAAAATATTATGAAATCATTTCCTACTTATAAATTAAAAAAAATATAGAAAAAAAATTAAATACCCATTTTATTCCATTAATGCAAATTCCACACACACACACAGACATAGAATATATATATATATATATATATAAATATAATATATATATAAATGTATAATTATAAATATGAGTATAAGAAAGATATTGAAATAATTTTTTATTTTTTTTATATAAAATGGTATAAAATTAACCTAAAATTGTTTACAAAAATTCAAAAAAAAAAAATTATTATTAATTTATTTTAAATATAATTTATGCATATAAGAAAGATAAAAAATATCAATATCTTTATATTAATAATATGAAGTGATCTTTTTAATATGAAATATAAAATATACATGTCTTAAAATTACTTTTGTTTTGTTTTTTGATATATATCATATATTAAATATATTTATTAAAACTCGGTCTTTTGGGGTTTCCATACAGTTGAACAATAAGAATACAATTTGAAGGAGAACAAATAATTTGAACAAGTGGTGATTTTTGATGCAGAAACAAAGAAAAACAACGATGAAACCATTGGCTGCATTGTTGATATCGGTGTCTGAGAAGCATATGTCCTTCGACAACAATATCCATGGAATTGTTGGAACAACTAGAAGTGTAATAAGAGTAAGAGAGAAACATTCCTTTGGACCCCATCTTTATGCAGACAAATATGAAAGTAATCACATGCTCAATGTAGGGCAATGTGGATGCATAATTTGATTTTGAATGTGTTGATTTCTGCATTATTGTATCTCAAGGTATAATGGAGGAGAAGTATTGGTGTGATACATAAATTTCATAATTATCATTAAGTTAATTGAATAGAATGTTTGATACATGAAAAAACAAAAACAAAACACTACATGTGCATTTTTGTACCTTCTCTGCTTGAAGCAAATAATTTTTCGGTTTTTGCTTCCCATTGTTCAATCCCTTCTTTGGAAAAGTTATGAGCTTGCACCATGCTACATGGGGATCCATCTTAGCTAAGACAAGGGATTCAATCCCATGAAGTTGCTTTGCAATTTTATTATATGTAGGTTCTAATGGTTGGCAATGCCCACACATCATATCACATGAGTACAAGACTACCCTAGTTATTGATTCCTCTAGACATTAAAAGAAAAAAGAAAAACATAAATTGAAATAAATCAAAAGACATTTTGCATTAGATGTTACCAAAGCTGGATAGTCCAGTCCTAAACCAGGGGATGACAGAGGTTAGAACTCATAGTGAACATTCTTTTCCATGTGGGCTAATATATCTTCCAAATGGTCCAACTTTTCATGAAGATGTCCTTGTCCCCCTTTATAGACTTGATAGTTTGTATTATATATGCTATTAGATTTGAACTTATGACCTCCAACAAAAAAAAAACGTACTCTTAATTATTAAGCCTACTAAAATTTTATATACTGGCTATGATGTTGCCACATTTTTTTTTATGGTCTTTCTAGCCCTGCTCGATTATGATTGATGCTCAGTTATGGGTTTGTTGTATGGGCTTTTTAGGGTGGCCTATGCCTTGTTTTAGTTTTATGATGATTAATCTTAATCCTCTTTGTTTTGCTAAATGTTTTTGGGGTTTTTGACATGTTATGTCAATGTTGGAAGATCTTTTTCTGCTTTTTTTTAGGTTAATGTTTGTAAATGCCACTTCTTTTGGCATGGTAATTTTGCTCTATGCTCGTTTTTTCTAAAAATTTCATGATGTGTTATTGCTTCAATGCATTTAACATATTCAAAATGTAACTTTATTCTTCTTTAGGATGAATAAAATTATGGGTCTCTCTTTCTTCGGAAAAAAAAAAAAATGCTATTAAAAATTGCATGATTACATTGAAGGTAGTTTTAATGATAACTACAAATGGAAATGCTTTTATTATGAGTACTATTTAGGTTGAAAACACCATTTATTTTTTATCCAAATTTAAATGGGAACGCAACAAATTATAGATATAACCATAAATAGAGAGATGCAGTAGAAATAACACTTCCTTTCATTAATATCAAATAATGAAATATGGTTACAGACATAATGGAAATCAGACTAGCTCAGGCGATGATAGCTTATCTTTGAGAAGTGATGTGGTGGCTACATGCCTCTGAACTAAGTTACAATGAGGCTCAAGGGTATTTTTATTATTGAAAAATAAGAGAAAACCCTAAACAACCAAAATCCTAACCTGATGAGATGTAACACCAAGAGTTTATGGGCCCCATTGGGGTTAGTTGAGCAGCCAACTTCCTGGGGTCATAACTTGGTCATATTATCCTTGTTTGACATGCATGATACCTCATTGGAAATATCTCTCCGAGGACTACAACTTTAAATGTTATTTGTTGAAATCTCCTAGTCAAATATTGCCAAAAAAACATCGTTTAGGGCCTTAAAATGGATATGGATGTTCAGGACCTGATAAACTGCCAAAAATAGTAAATTGTGCCACAATTAAGGAAATTGAAGAAAAAAATGTCAGAACAATGATAGGAATCCAAGTGGAATAAGCGGGTGGCTACCAATATCCACCTGGATCATTCCTCCCCCCTTAGGAAGCAATGGTCTCCATTGCATTGAGTTCCTCCATGAGATGATGAAACTTCTGTTGAAATTGGTCCCTAGTGAACCATTTTCCTTGGTGCAAGCATTGGCTGGCTTTGACAACTCGATACAGTTGGATATTCTTCTGGCGAGTGTTCTTGATCTTCATGTTCATGATCCAATCAGTTGTAGCTTGTTCCATTGAGTCTGGATTTATCTCTATTGGTGTGAGTTGTTCTGCAATGTCAGATGTGTCCAGTAGTGGTGGAAAGTATGGCCTAAGGTGATCCACATTGAACATTGGGTACATGCCAAGGAATGGGGGAATGCTGAGCTCAAAATAATTATCTCCCAAAACCTTGGTGATGGTGTATGGCCCATATTTAAGTGGGTGAATCTTGCGGTGGGGCCTAGCGAGGCGCTCCTTCTACAAATGTAGGCAAAATTTGTCGCCCACCTAGAACTTGTGTGGAACCTGATGTTGATCATGTTGTTGCTTGTACTTAGAATTTCCTTTGTCCAATATGTCATGGAACTATTGGCAGATGTGTGCAATGTGCTCAATGAAGTTATTTTCTTTGTCGGCTTCAAACTAGACATGAGCCAAATCTGCCTAAGTCACTGCAAATGGTATGACCACATCAATGGGACATAGTGGCTGGAATCCCAGGCCCACTTGAAAAGGGATGTGGACAGTCAAGTTGTGGAGAGTCCAGTTGTAGTTGTGGTAGGCATAGGGGAGGCTCACATCCCATGTGCGTGGATTCTTTTAGGTGTACATGCACAAAATCTGTCCGATCATCCTATTGACAACCTCTGTCTGCCCATTAGTTTGGGGATGGAAAGTTGTGAACTTAGTGAGCTTGGTGTCTAACATGGACCAGAGACTAGACCAAAATGTACTGAGGAACCTGTTGTCCCAATCTAAGATGATAGACTGTGGGATCCCAAGGTGTACCCACAGTCTTTCAAAGAAGAGTTTAGCAATGGCTTTTGCTATGATACTTTTCTTGCAAACTGCCATAATGGCCATCTTCGAGAATTTGCCGACAACCACAAAAACACAGTTGTTTCCATGCTTAATAGAAGGAAGGTCTGACATGTAATCCATGGAGATGGATTCCCAAAGTCAACTGGGGGTAAGCAGTGGGGTATAGAGACCTTGCTTCTTAATGGTCAGTTTGGAAATGGTGTAGGCAGTGCAGGATCTGATGTACTTCCCAACATCCTATCGAAGATTCGGCCAATAAAAACATGTCTGTAGTACTCCCACCATTTTCTCAACCACGATATGCCTAGCAGCCCGACTATAGTGCGCTTCCCAAATCATCTTCGCATGCTCGCTTGAAGGAACACAAAGGTATCCCAGATGGCATAATAGAGCATCCTAACGGTGAAAATTTGGATCTTGTTGACCCTCCAAGAGCATATTGTATGTGTGGCTGAATTCTAGGTCTCTTTTGTAGAGAAGAGGACAATCAGAAGTCTCGTTCCCACAAGAGTTGAGCATGGTGGTTAATGCCATGATTGGTGGTCAGCTGAGGCATTTTGCAACATTAATTGTGCTGCCCTTCTTGTACTTGATATTCAAATGGAATTGTTGTAGGTATGTGGACCACTTCTGATGGCAATCATTCTGTAACTTCCCTTGCATATGTATGAACTGCAGGAGTCGGTGGTCTGTGTGGATGATCATTCCCTTCCCTAAAATGTAATTCCTCCATTGTCGGTAGTCCTGCACCATGGAATACATCTCTTTGTCATAAGTTGGACTATGTCTGAAAGTGTGTCACTGTGATATGCCACTAGATGCCCCTGTTGAGTAAGGACTACCCCAAAGCATAGTCAAAGTCATTTGTCTCAATCTCAAATGGTTGTTGCAAGTCTGGGAATGTGAGCACTGGTGTAGAGAAGAAGCGATGTTTCAAATCTGTGAATGCCTTTTGTTGAGATTCAGAAAAAAAATAAATTTGTTTTCTATCCTCGTTTGGTGACCTAACTCAAGGGCCAAGTGATATGAGAGAACCCCAACATGAACCTGCAGTAGAAATTGACAAGACCTAGAAAGTTGTAGAGCTTTGTCAGAGTGGTTGGGACTAGTCAATCTAGAATGACTTGGATCTTGGCTGGATCCACATGCACCCCACGTTTTTCAATAATGTATCCCTGATACTGAACCTGGGTCATGCCAAAAGTGCATTTCTTCAATTTGGCACATAGCTTGTGCTGTCGAAGTGTTTGGAGAACTTGTCGGATGTAGTGGAGGTGCTCTTCCCAACTCTGGCTGAAGATCAGGATGTCATCCAAGTATACCACTACAAATGTATTAGTGCATGGCCGCAAGATGTCATATATTAGCCTCATGAAGGTTGCATGACCATTCGTTAACCCGAAAGGCATAACCTACCATTCGAAAAGGCCCTCCTTGGCTTTGAACATAGTCTTCCACACATTAAAGGGTTTGATTGGTACCTGGTGATATCTAGATTTCAAGTCAATCTTGCTGAAATATTTCCCCCCTTGAGTTGGTCTAGAAGGTCATCAATCTGTGGGAATGGGTACCCATTCCGGATAGTGATCTTGTTCAGCACCCGATAGTCAATACAAAATCTCCAAGTCACATCCTTCTTTTGTACCAACACGATCGGGCTCCCATAGGGTGATGAACTTAGCTAAATGTGACCTTTCTGCATCAACTCTTAAATTTGCCTATTGATTTCATTGTTATCGAGATCAGAGTGTTGATAGATTAGTCCATTGGGTAACGGCGCACCTGGGGTCAAATCGATGGAGTGTTTGACTTGACAGTGGACAGGCACCCTCGTGGGGGAGGTGAAGATGTCCTCATACTCCTCCACAACCTTGTCCATCTATTGTTGTCATGCAGAGGGGCCTTGTCTAGAGGTTGTGGCCACTGTTTTCTTCTTTCCTTGAGGGCGTATCATTAGGAAAACAAATTTCCTAGTTTTTGAAATGATTTTTCTACATTGTTTTGTAGTAACTAGAGAGATGGCAGTAGGCGGTGCTACCTCCAGTATCTTGTACAACTTATTTCCCAATATATCAATAACAGCACGAGGCCTTGACTCATACACAACATGTTTCTTCCATAAGTATGGTTGGCCTAATAATACATCACAAACATCAAGGAGAGAAACATCACATAATACCTCATCCGTGAAGCACTTGATGTTGTATGGAAGGCGACATTGTTGGCTCATGGGAAGATCCCGTCCTTGGTGAAGCCACCTGATGATGTACAGTTCTGGGTGTGTTGTGGTTGGTAAGCCCAGCTGCTTCATGACCTCTACTACAATGAGGATCTTTTCACTCCCACTATCGAAAATAAATTGTAGCAGGGAACCCTTTACCCACATCTCGGAGTGAAAGAAACGCTCCTTCTCCTATGGATATTTGGGTTACTCCTTCTGGATCTTTTTGGTGGTGATGGTGGCGTTGGGCTCTGCATCAATAATTTGCTTCCCTTTGTCATTCCCCTTGTTAGGTTTTGACTCAGATTCAGAACATGCATCTGATTATGAATCCTTCAGCTCGACCACTAGTGATTGTGTGGCCCAACTCTCACTTCTATTGTGGGTGGAGCTCTTATGGAACTCACACCACTTTCCTGTATCCTTCTTCAGCTTCGCAATGTTTTCCTTTGCTTGTGGCCTTGGTGGGTTGTCTTGGGCAATCCCACCTTGGCTTTGTCCTTTGTTTTGTGGTTTTGGGTCACCTTTCCCTTGCTTTGGATTTGTGGATCCAAAGTCTCGCCTCTTCTATTTAAACTTATGCTCGATCTTGACAGCATATCAGTATATCATGCTAAGAGAGTTGATTTCAAGGAACTCCATTGCGTCTTGGATGTATCTATGTTGGTATCCATGGTACTTGAGTACCAAATGTTTCTCAGAAACCTTGATACCCAACTTTGTGTGAAGGGTATGAAAAACATTGGTAAACTCTAGCACATCTTGGTCCCTTCCTTGACGCAGTGTGGTCCACTTTATGTATTTGTCCTCGTAACTCTCGACAGGTAGTATTGTTCCTTGATGGCGTCCCGGAATGAATTCCGAGTGGGAGAGGTTAAAAATAGTGAGGTTGTACTTTCATCCTTCTACTCACAATAGGTTTCCCACCAGTTCTTGATGTGCAGGGTGGCTTTGAGAAGAGAAAAAGTAATCTTTTCTTGGCTAGAAAAATCATGAATAGAAAAATATCCTTCTAGCAGATTCAACCATTTATCTATGGAGTATGAATTTATTTGGCCCTCAAATATGGGAATGTCAAAGTTTACTTGTATCTTAAAAGGTTTGGAGCTTCCGGAGTGGCTATTGGATGTGGATGTGATGCTAGTGGGCAATCGCTGAAGGATCTCAGCAAAGTTATCCATCATTGTGTTCGTTTGTTTCTCGAGGGCCTCCTCGAGCAATATTTTGATAGGATCTCTTGCTCCCTCATCTTTATTTTCTTCCCCCATGGGAGGCCATCGAGATTTATGAGGCTAGTCTTGCAAAGGTTTGACCAGTTCAAGCCCTAACTCTTATCCAGACCTCGTTGGGGACATGCAAAGAAAAATAGAGAAAGAGAAGACCGCTCTGATACCACTAATTCGAATTTAAACAAGAATGAAGAAAATTACAGATATAACCATAAATACAAAGGTGCAACAGAAATAACACTTCCTTTCATTAACATAAAATAACGAAATATGCTTACAAACATAATGGAAATGAGACTAGCTTAGGCGATGCTAGCTTATATCTGAGAAGATATGTGACGGCTACATGCCTCTGAACTGAGTTACAATGAGGCTCAAGAGCTTTTTTAATATTGAACAATAAGATAAAACCCTAAACAACCAAAACCCTAACTCGAGTAGATGTAACACCAAGAGTTTATGGGCCCCGTTGTGGTTAGTTGAGCAGCCAACTTCCCGGGATCGTAACTTGGTCATATTATCTCTATTTGACATGCATGATACCTCATTGAAAAGATATCTTCGAGGAATACAACTGAGAATGCAATTTCCTTGAAATCGTCTAAAGAAATATTGCCAAAAAATCATTGTTTAGGGCCTCAAAATGGCTCTAGAAGTTCAAGACTCGAAAAATTGCCAAAAATAGTAAATTGTGCTACAATTAAGGAAACTGAAAAAAATAAAAATAATAATAAAAAAATAATAAAATAAAAATATAAAATAAAAACTATAAAAATAAAATTAAATAAATAATAAATAGCATAAAATTAAATTAAATAAATAATAAATAATAAATAAAATAAATAAGAAAAAATGAAAGAACAATGGTGGGGTTCCAAGTGGAATAGGCGGGTGGCCACCAATATCCACCTGGATCAATTTTTTATTAAGACCTAAAAGTGCTTGTAATTGACTAAGAACTTGCATTTTTTAGATCTAAGAAAATAGATAAATGGCGCAACACCCACATACATTTGGTAGGAGTTACCAGTGAAAATTTTCCTCAATGTTATTGTTTTCATTGAATAACTATGATGATTTAGCCCACATTTGTTGATTGAATAACTATGATGATTTAACCCACATTTATGGTTTTCATTGAATAACTAAGATGATTTAGCCCATATTTGTTGAGTACATCCAATAGTGGTAATTTTGATTATTAGTTGACCATTGAAGTATGATAGGTTTTACCACATTCTAAGAGAAAAAGGGGTCTGGAATAAGACATAAGATTGCTTCTTATTGGATAAGAGTTCATCTTGTTTGGATGGAAGTACACAAGTTAATAGGTAGAGTCCTAAATGCATCTAATAAGAGTGAATGTCTATTTTGTTATCAATTTCCATTAAATTATTTTAGATGATATAGTTTTTTTTTTTTTTTAATGATAATTACAATGATGAATCAACATACATTAACCAATAAAAAATAATAATAACTCTTTACTTTTAGTTAATAACTAATTTATGATATACTTTTTCTAAAAGAAAATATTATGAAATAATATTATTTAATATATATCCATTTTGATTCACATTAATGCACAATCACACACACACCACACACACATATATATAGTGAGTAAGAAAGATCTTGCAATATTTTTTTTGTAACATTAAAATAGTAAAAATATAACTAAAATAGGTTTATAAAATCTTAAAAAAAATAAATTATTAATTTATTTTAAAATATAAACTATGTATATGAGATAAAATAATATCAATATCTCATAGATCTTTTTAATATAACTACAAAAATATGCATGTCTTAAAATTACTTCTATTTTTCGTTTTTGATATATATCATACATTAATTATATTTATTAATAGTTTGTGATTTTGGGTTTCTATATAGTTGAACAATAAGAATACAGTTTGGAGGAGAACAGAGAATTTGAACAGGTCGTGACTTTTGGTGCAGAAACAAAGAAAAAAATTGATTAAGCCATTGGTTGCATTGTTGAGATTGATGTCTGAGAAGCATCTATCCTTCAGAAGCAATATTTATGGAATTGTTGGAAGAACCAGAGGTGTAAGAAGATTAAGAGATAACCATTCCTTTGGGACCCATCTTTATGCAGATGAATATGAATGTAATCACATCCTCAATGAAGGGCAATGTGGATTTGATTATGCCAAAGAGTGTTTGGAAAAGAGGAAGATGTTTGTCCACAACTACAACTTTACTACTGAGCCCTAGGAGGTGAGTAGTATTAGTAGTAATCGCTCTCTCAAAATGTGGGGAGTTGTCTTTTCAAAAGCAGAAAGATGTTATGGGTAATTATCACTTGCAAATCACCACATGCTGACAAGCACGATGACTTTCTATGTGTGCATCGTCATGGGAACCTGTCTTAGTTCTAAGAGCAGAGTTGGAAAGGAAACACAAATATATTGTCTCTCCTCTCTTAGATATCAGACTGAATCTCACAATGAAGAAGATTTAGTGTCTAAATGGTGTCTCTGAGGATGAAGAAGATGTAGTTTCGAAATGGTGTATCTCTCTGCTTTTGCAAACAAGTCTAGTTTTCTTGCTTGTTTTAAGGAGAGGGTTTTACAGTTATCAAAGAAGACTAGACTCGGAGTTGAATGAAAGAATTGTGCACTCGAATGAAATTTTTCATTGCAAATTCTATATTCATTACAGCTAAATATTAATTAATTAATTAATTATTATTTAAAAAGGGTTCTTCTCATTTGAAAACTCATATGTATATATGACTTAGGGTGGAAATGTTAAGTAAATGTCATTTTACTAAGTAGAATACATATTTTCACTTAATTAGTTGATCTTAATCATATATTTTAATGTTAGGTAATGAAAAATCATAAAATATTAATTAAATATAACAAGAAACTACTTGGAAAAGACCAACACTATTGTAATTATATGGAACAAAAATAGTAGTGGTATTTACTAAAGGATAAATCAAAACAGTGATATCAATTTTTGGTTTTCAGTTTTAAAAACAAAAGTTGCATGTAGCAAATGCGTATGGAATTTGTGTCATGAAAAATAAAAAATAAATATTAATTTTGTATTTTTAAAATAAATATTTCTCATTTCTCATTGTAAAGTTTGTGATTAATTGTAATAAGTATTTGAGCGTGCTTTGCTCCTGCCCAGAAGTTTTCAAACTCTGTGTGCGACCTCCTCCTTCAGCTCTCGAGGCCTTATGCTCCTGAGGCCTTATGCTCCCGGGGCTTTCATCCCTCTCCTGGTGCGTGATGGATCAAGTAGAGCCTCCTCTTGAGGGTGCTTCGATCCCTATCCCATTTGTCGGAACTCCAGCTCAGTTGCAAGAAAATGTGAAAGCCTTCGCTTCTTTGCTCTCTTCCTTGGGACCATCTCATCCCATACCGTCCATATCAAAGTTTTTTAAGAAGATCGATGAAATGACTGAAATAAACCTTCCTCCTTCTTTTCCTTACTGCATAGCTCTATCTCTCTCTGAGCGAGGTTTGGTGGGACAGTTGACTGGTCTATGGCCCTCTCCCCGTTCAGTCCTCAAATGGGTAGAAATAAGATGGGCCTCATCTATCATGGGGAAAATATCCATCAGATTCTGCGGAAGAGGACACTTTACCTTCCACTTTGAAACGAAAGAGGACAGAGATTTAATATTTAGAAACGGGCCATATTTCATGGATTCAAGAGGGCTTTATCTCAACAAATGGACTTCGGACTTCAATCCAAAGCTGGTTGTGCCAAGTGGAGTGCCAGTATGTGTGAGGCTCCCTCATCTTCCTCTCCATTGCTGGGGAGATGAATCTGTTAAAACAATAGAGAATGCTATGGGGAAATATATTGACAGAAGTGAGCCAAAGGAAAACATGCATGCCTGTGCGAGAATACGTATAGAAGTAGATCTGGGGAAAGGACTTCTGGAAGTAGTCAAGATCAAAGTGGATAACTGGTTACACATCCAACAGCTAGGCTATGAATAAATATCATTCAAATGTAAGGTATGTCATGAATATTGTCATTTTGCAAATAGATGTATTACAAATCAAGAAACAGAAGAAATAGAAAACCAAGAACCAAAATGGGAGTAGGTCAAGAAGAAAATTCAGCAACCAAACACAAAACCTCTTATGTTTCCAATCTACCTCCCTCTTCAGCTACCTTCCCCCCTTCCACGTCCCACCCCCCCCCCTCTCCCCCCCCACCTTCCCTTCAAGGCCTATTTCATCTCAAGACCCCCATTTCCCTCAGCTCCCCTCCCTTTATCTTCTATCCCTTCCCCTTATTGGATTATTGGTCTCTAATCTCTTCGGCTCTCTTGCGGACCATGATATCCCCACCCACCCTCCCCCTTCTCTCCCATCTTCCTTCCTTCCCCTCTAATCCCTCCCCTTCCTCACCCATCCCCTCCCAAATCCCTCACCCCTCCTCCTTTGATCACATTATCACTCGCATCCTTTCCAAAAAGATCCTCTTCTCTCACAATCACCCTAAAAAGGCAAGAAGAAAAACTAACAGAGAAATTAGAGATGAAGCAGTGGCAAAAGAAATGGCTCCAGGCACCCAACAACCTATGGACACTTTCCTGGAAAAAAATAAGGAGAAAATATCCCACACTAATAGAGGGAAAGGTCCCTCAACCCTTAACATCAAGTGATAATGATTATAGTCTCCTGGAATTGCAGAGGAATGGGAAGTATGCCAAAAATTAAGGCAATGAAAGATATCATAACTTCATAGAAACCTGATATCTTTTTGCTCTAGGAGACAAAGGAAAAAGAAAAATAAATGGAAACAATGATACAAAAAACCAAAAATTATCAAGGAACCTCAATCCTAGCAATTGGAGCCTCAGGAGGAATATGCACACTATGGAAAACCGAAAATTGGAAGCTCATTCAGCAAAAAAAGAGATGCATTGGATAGAAACATAAATGGAAAACAAAAAAACAAAAGAGAAGTATTGCATTATAAATATGTATGCCCCAAACCATTACAGGGATAAGGAAGTCTACTAGTCTACCCTAAAAAATCATCTTATGTAGGACCAAAACAGAGGCATAATCATAGGAGGAGATCTCAATTTGGTATTGAGCACAGAGGAAAACTCTGGGGAAAATACAATGCTGGCCCTAATTGGGAAATGTTAGAATTAATTATTGAAGCATGCAAATTAATGGACATGCCTCCTAGCTGATCCGACTTGGATCCTTACACATTTTTTCATGAGTGTTTCAATTATGTCAGATGAATAATGAGCTTATCAGATATGACCTCTAGACAATGGCAATTTGTGGCCAGCATAGAACAACAAGGACCCTCAATCAAAGCACGCTGATTGTTGGCCCATGGAGACTGCGCATGGACGCAAGTTGGTGATCGGAAGCCCAGATTTAGAAACAGAGGTAGTTTCTGATACGCGATTAGTGCGTATCACAGGAAAAAACTCTCAGAGAAGGAAAGCCCCGAGCACTTTAAGTGCTAATCGCATATTGTAGGATAAAACCATCGGAGAAGGAAAGCCCCGAGCACTCGGTCACGAGGAAAACAGGAAAACCATGCGGAAACCATCAAAGGCGGGTCCCATGCCCAAAATCGGCAGGATATCGCGTGCCCTTCGAGCGGTTAACGGGTTTGGCCGAGTTCAGCGCAATGCCACACACTGGGTGACGCGTGTCCAACAGATGAGAGAGAAAACCGCTTACATCACGTGAGTAACAGTCGAGCAACTTACCCGCGCGATATAAACGAAGACTGTAGGATCTAGAGGCTCCAGATCAACGACAAAGAATCAACCCGATGGATGATCAGATTTGATGGGGAAATAGACTAAGGCACATAAATATTTGAGGTCCGGCATGACCGATGAGCTAGTAGAAGAATTAGTTTCGTGGGCAAATCCTGGAGTAACGAAAATAATGACCATTCAAAGAAAACTGACACTCAGTCCATAAGGTGACAGGTGGCCACCTCTCTATGTAGTGTTACACAACGATGATGATGTCGAGCAAGGGAATTCCAGTGGACAGAGGCAAGAGATCTAGGGAGTTGGGAAGAGGAAACAAACAATCAGAGAGAAAACTGGCTTTAAGCCACGAATAGACAAAGAGCAAGGGGATAGAAGTAGAGAAGCAATAAAAGAAATCAGAAAATAGAGCAGTCGAGCTGACCTACAGAGCAAAGACAGCATCGAGCAGACAGAACAAAGAGTTTGTGAACTCTAGAGAAGGCTTGAGAGGTTCAAGAAGCTCTTTTGTGTATACATGTTCCGTATTGAGTACCAAATTGGGCTCATACCATTGAGACCAGTTGAGGTCGAGATTCAGTAAGGGGGAGTTCGTGTACTCTAGAGGCTTGGGGAATCCAAGTACCACCCTACTGATTTTCATCTGTTAAAGTGAGACTCAAATTGAGCTCCTTATTGTAAAAACTCTACTTTAAGACATAATAGATTGGGCCACCACTAAAGATTGGACTAGGAGACATAGCCCAGGAGGATTGGGTGAACTCCTTATTAAATTTATTGTGTTTTTGTGTTTGCTTACTATGTTTCTCTTACTGTTTCAAGTGTCTGTGTATTTCGCAATCTTATCGATCCATTGCTTAAAATAACATAGACACACCCCAACACATGAGTCTGTAATACCTTCATTAATTTCCTGAGGTCATCTAAGGGTGATTTCAGATCAAGTGGTATCAGAGCTCTAGGTTGTTTAAGGTTAGACAAGCTTGTGCTAGATTTTGTTGTTGAATGCTAACTAGATCAAACGTTACATCAGGACAAGGAGAGTTGGTCGAAACTAACCCAGAAATTGGAAGAGACTATCCTCAGAAGAAAATGTCAGAGGAAAGTCCCTTGGGGCCGAACCCTCAATTTATGGATAGTTTCCTATCCATGAGGTCTATGGTAGAGGAAATGTATAGGGACTTTAGGAAACATAAAGATGAAGATTCATCAGGCTCCAAACAAGATAAAGGAGAAGAAGAGTCTCTCCTCCATGACCACTTAAAAGGCAAAGGGAAAGAAGAAAACTTTCTCACACCTCCTAATAGCCCTGACATGAAAGGAAGACATCTTTGATTAAATTAGATGTTAAACTTGATTTACCAATATATGATGGAGAGTTGAATGCAAAGAAGCTGGATAATTGGATCAGACAAATTGACGTTTATTGCAGAGTGCAGAGTATTGACTCAAACAAGAGTAAGATTCAGCTGGCCAGCCTACGCCTCGGAGGCACTACCTTGGTATGGTGGCAAGGCAGGACCCAAGCTGACATGAAGAAACATGGTAAGATTATTTCTGTCTGGAGTGATTTTTTTTCTACAATCAAAGAGTTGTTCTATCCACTAGCTTACATGCAGCAAACCATGATGAGCTAGCAAACTCTTCGCCAATTGAAAGGGCAAAGTGTACAAGGTTACACCCAAGAATTTGGGAAGAGAGATTTGATTCTAGGAATTTCATTAGACTCACCTGAGACTCTATTGAAGTACATAGGTGGTGTATGCAACTACATGAGACACACTATCCTCATGTTTAATCCCACTAGTATAGGTGAAGTATCTATTCAAGCTACACATCTAGAAGCTAGAGGAAAGAATGGGAACCCAAAAGTTGGAGGATCATCCAAGCCCATTGCAAGCAAGAATAAGGAGAAAAGAAAACAGAGATGGAAAGAGAGAAAGGCCAACACTACACAGAAAAGCAAGTCTTCATGCACTCACTGTAAGAAGGATGGGCTTGCTGATGAACACTATTGGATTCTGCATCCGGAGCTGAGACCTAAGAAGTTCGAGGGCAAGAAGAAGAAGACTACTGCAGCTATTCAGAAAGATTTGGGGTTAGACTCAGGAGATGAAATAGCCATTGCAGCCACAAGTGTAAAAGGTAAAAATTATGAAGCATCTACTAGTAATTTTGCACAATCTATTAGTGATGAAGAAAATGAGAGAAAAAGACACAATCTTTTCCATATTCAATTTATTTCCAAGCATCAAAAGATTGATACTTTATTTGATAGTGGCTCACACGTAAATTTAATTTCTGGAGAAATTGTAAATAAGTTGGGATTATTGACTACACCTCACAAGAAACCAAATCCATTATGTTGGTTATGTGATAAAGCACAACTACAAGTGACTAGACAATGTAAACTTAAGTTTTCTTTTGGGTCAGCATTTGTAGATGACGTTGAGTTAGATATAGTTCCTCTGGATACATGTGGAATTGTTTTAGGAAGTTGTTGCTTGTATGACAGAAAAGTTATTTTCTACAGAGCTTAAAACAAGTATCTACTCGTTAAAGATGGAATTGAATACTTTGTAAGGGCTCATAAACTCAAGAATAATTATACTCTCATAAACTCAGGGTAGATGAAACGAATTGTAAATTCATGTAAACAATTTTTACTGATGGTTGTAAAGGAAAAGAAACCTGATAAAACCAATGTATTTGAGGGTTGTGATACTAAACAACAAGCTCATTTAGAAAAAGTTGTTTCAGAGTATGATATCTTGTTTCAAGAACCTAAAGGTCTGCCACCCAAAAAGGAAATAATGCATGATATTAATTCGTAGCAAGATGCTCCATTGCCTAACATTGGAATGTACAGGTTGTGCCCTTTAGAGAATGCAGAAATCAAGAAGTAGGTGCAGGAGTTGCTCGAGAAGGGGTTCATCAGACCTAGCACATCACCATGTGGGTCACCAATCGTTTTGGTGAGAAATAAAGATGGCTCATGGAGAATGTGCATTGATTACCGAGCATTGAATAAGATAACGATAAAAAATCGTTATCCCCTCCCTCGCATAGATGATCTATTAGATCAATTGAAAGAAGTTGTTTATTTTTCCAAGTTAGACTTGCATAGTGGATCTCATGAGGTCAGAGCTGCAGAACAAGATGCATGGAAGAATGCCTTCAAAACAAAGCAGGGATTGTATGAGTGGCTGGTTATGCCTTTTGGCTTAACTAATGCTCCTGCTACTTTCATGAGAATAATGAATGATGTACTCAGACCTTTTCTTGATGAATTTGTTATTGTATATCTGGATGACATTCTTATATTTAGCAAAACATGGGAAGAACATTTAAAGCATGTTAAGAAGACACTAGATGTTTTGAAAAGAGAAAACCTTCATGTTCAACTCTCAAAATGCGAATTTGGCAAAACATCTTTAAACTATTTGGGACACATAGTAAGGGGTGGTGAATTGAAGATAGATCCCTCTAAGGTTGTAGTCATTGTAAACTGGCCTAAACCCAAATCTGCCACAGAAGTAAGAAGCTTCTTAGGAGAAGCACAATACTGGAGAAAGTTCATTTCTAACTTTTCCTTAATTGCAGCTCCCTTACATGATTTAATAGGATTGAGCAAGGTGTTTCAGTGGGGAGGCAAACCGCAGAAAGCCTTCGACACCTTGAAACAAAATATTTTACTACTAGCACTGCCAAATCTTCAAAGACCATTTGAGATCCAAATGGATGCTAGTGACTATGCCATGGGAGCAGTGTTGATACAGCACAGTAAACCCATATGTTATCATTCTGAGACATTTAATTCTACGGTAGTTAACTATCCCACATATGATAAAGAATTGTATGCATTAGTACAAAGTGTGAAAAAGTGGAAACATTACTTAATGGGCAAAGAGACAATTATACATACTAATCATCAACCACTTCAATATCTACACTCCTAGACTAAGTTACAACAATCAAGACACTATAAATGGATGGGTTTTCTACAACAGTTTCATTTAGTCATCAGATACAAAGAGGGCATACACAATAAAGATGCAGATATGTTATCTAGACCCATTATAAATGCATCTACTATACTTAAGCATAACTTAGTATTACATGAGGGCTACATTAAACAATATGCTCAAGATATAGATTTTAAAGATGTATATGCAACTTTAAGTCAAGGAAAATGAATAGAAGAATTGGATTATCATGTTAAGGACCGAATCTTGTATCATTGTGGGAAGCTATGCATTCCACAAACTGAAAGATTAAAGATAATTCAAGAAGCACACACTTGTCTAATATCGGGTCATTTTGGGGTAAGTAAAACAACTGCACAACTGCAAAGATTTTGTTATTGGCCAAAAATGAATGAGACAGTTTCTATATATGTAAGAGGGTGTACCATGTGTGCTAAAAGAAAGCCCAACAATAAAAAATTAGGCTTGTACACTCCACTACCAGTTCCTTCTCATCCTTGGGAAAGTGTTTCCATGGACTTTGTTGGAGGACTGCCTAAATCTAGGAAAGGTCATGACTATTTATATGTTGTTGTGGATAGGTTCAGCAAAATGTGTATTTTGATACCTTGTAATAAATATATTACAGCGGAACAAACTGCAAAGTTGTTCTTTCAGCATGTATGGGTTCATTTTGGATTACCCACTTCCATTGTATCTGATCGAGACACTCAATTTGTTGGGAAGTTTTGGTCAAGTCTATGGGAACTGATGGACACCAAACTAAAGAAAAGCACAGCCTTTCATCTAGAAACAGATGGCCAGACAGAAGTGGTCAACAGGACAGTGATCCAGTTGCTCAGAGGCTATTGCAGCAAGCATCCCAAACTTTGGGATGAACATTTGTGTTATGTGCAGCATGCTTACAATCGAGCAAAACATTCTTCTACACAGAAATCTCCTTCTGAGACCTGTTTTGGTTTCACACCAAGGTCTCCCTTGGATTTTGTCTTTGGTAAAGACATAGCAGTTGATGGACACAGTGATGTGGACCAGGCAACCAAGTTCATTGAACAAATCCAAGAGATTCACCAGGCAGTACAGGAACAACTGGAAAAGAGCCAAGCCAAGGCATGACAAGCATCAGATGGAGCATGGTTTCCAAGTTGGTGATCAAGTCTAGCCGTATATCAGCAAGGACAGAATGCAAGGTGAAGGTAAAAAGCTAAAGTCAATAAGGTATGGACCTTTCAATATACTTGAGAAGACTGGTGAGAATGCTTTTCGCCTTGATTTACCAGCTTACATGCACATCTACTCAGTCATTAATGCAGATAGCCTGAGACTATTTGAACCTTCATTAATTGAAGATCCCAAAGAGCAGAGTCAATTGCCTTCTATTGATGATCTGTTACCGGAATATCTTAATGAATTGCAGGAAGACACAGTTTTGGATAGGAAGGTGAGGACGACACATAGGGGAGATATTGAGTATCTCAGGATTGGACTCAAGGGTTCAAAGCCAAGTAGTGCAAAATGGATAGAGATTGGAAAAGTGAGACAACTATACCCTAACTTAGTCGATGATTGAAAACCAACTTTTGGTGGTCCAAAAGCTTTTTCAGTGGGAAGGTCGTGATCCGAATTGGATCCTTAAACATTTTTTCATGATTGTTTTAATTATGTGAGATGAATAACAAGCTTATTAGAGATGACCTCTGGACAATGACAATTTGTGGCCAATAGGGAACAACGAGGACCTTGGGTCAAAGCGCGCTGATCGTTGGTCCATGGAGACTACGCATGAACACAAGTTGGCGATCGAAAGCCCAGATCCAGGAACAGTGGAAGTTTCTGATACGCGATTAGCGCTAATTGCATATCGCAAGACAAAACCCTTAGAGAAGGAAAGCCCCAAACACTTGGTCATGAGGAAAATAGAAAAACCATGCGGAAACTGTCAGAGGCAGGTCCCGCACCCAAAACCGGTAGGATATCGTGTGCCCTTCGAGCAATTTGGTTGAGTTCAGCGTGATGCCATACACTAGGTGATGCGTGTCCAATGCATGAGAGAGAAAACCGCTTACATTGCGTGAGTAACAGTCGAGCAACCTACCCACACAATATAAACGGAGACCGTAGGATCTGGAGGCTCCAGATCAACGGTAGAGAATCAAACTGATGGGTGATCAGATTTGACAGAGAAATAGACTAAGACGCATAAAGATTTGAGGTCTGGCATGACCAATGAGCTGGCAAAAGAATCAATTTCATGGGGAAATCGTGGAGTTTGTGTACTTTAGAGGCTTGGGGAATCCAAGTACCACCCTATTGATCATAATTTGTTAAAGTGAGACTCAAATTGAGCTCCTTATTGTAAAAACTCTTCTTTAAGACACAATAGAAAAGGCCACCACTGAAGGTTGGACCAGGAGATGTAGCCCGGGAGGATTGGGTGAACTGCTTATTAAATTTGTTGTGGTTTTGTATTTTCTTAATGTGTTTCTCTTACTGTTTCAAGTGTCTATGTATTTCGCAATCTTATCAATCCATTGCTTAAAATAAAATAGACACGCCCTAGCACATGAGTCTGTACTACCTTCACTAATTTCCTAAGGTCATCTAAGGGTGATTTCAGATCACTAGCAATGGAAGGTACACATGGAGCAACAAAATAATTGGTAAAAATAACATCAAGGAAAGACTAGACAGATTTCTAATACAAGACAAAGTTTCCAATGAGTTCAGTGAGATAAAATCCAAAATCATCCACAATATAGCATTAGATCACAAACCAGTGGCAATCACCCTTGGGAAGTTAGATAATATTGGTCCAATTCCTTTCAGATTCAACTCGACGTGGAACGACAGAGAAGAAGTAAAAAAAAACATAACTGAAGTGTGGACAACACCAATTAATGGCTCACCTAGCTATGTTTGGGAAACTAAACTAAAAGCCCTGAGGAGAGAGCTAAAACATTGAACAAGGATAAAAAATATAGAAACAAAAAAAGAAAGTTAGAAATAGCAGAAAAAATAAATAGAATCCAAATGGAAAAGGAGAAGCAAGAGGAAATGTAGGAGAGCATATGATAGAAAAAACAAGCATATTTGGAGATGTATAAACAAAACAGAAAGGAAGAAGAAGAGTGGTGGATAAAATCGTGAAGGCTATGACTCAAAGTAGGAGACAAGAACACAACATTTTTTCACAATATGACCAGGATAAGAAGAAACCAAAACCAAATAGACAACATAAAAGATAATGAAGGGAAAGTAGTCAGAGGACAAGAGGAAATAAAGAAGGAGGCTTACAGATACTATAAAAATCTATTATCATCCCCAATATCAAACAATGAGTATGAACAATATCTGTAGCATATACCCAGGAAAATCAATGAAGCAGAAAACAATGAACTCACAAGAACAGTTGAAGAAAAGGAAGTAGTAGATGCAGTTTGGGATTTGCAACCGGGTAAGGCTCTTGGCCTGGATGGGTTCTGTTGAGCCCTGAACTTGCATCTTTCCTACATATTTTTCTAGCTTCTTTCCATTTACCTAGACCTCCTAAGCTATCAACATCATTGCGTATTAGTCATAAAAGAGCATTTAAAGTGGTTTTTTGACTATGTCCTTGTGTTTGCTGTTTGAACTAGATTTTTTCTTATGAGCTGCGGAATCTTGTCACTTTCCATAGTTGGTTCAACTTTATGCAGCCGTTTTTGTTAAACTACAGGTTGTAGGTGTCACGAGGCAAAGCAAGCCACACGGACAAGTTGGAAATGACCTGGACATGGGTCAGGTCCCATTGGTCCAGCTGGATTTATCAAAGAAGGTCGTGGTCAATGGTGGTCAAGCGATGGTCAAACAGGAGAGTCCTACGGCAACAGGACTCCGTTTTCAAGCACGTGAAGACTTTCGTGGCCGTTTCTAGATCTCTGGAGGCATGCTGACACTTGTAGGCTAACCACGATGTGGATCCAACAGCCGCTTTCAATAGATTGCCTAATCTCGGCGACCATGATGCTAAATCCATGGACATTGTTTTTCACCTGTCCTCTGTTCACGTAGTTTTCGAGAAAAATAGTTATGAAACCTTTGTTATAAATAACGCGTTCCTATACACATAATAGCTAGCCTTTCGAATGTAATTTTTGCTGTTAAGAACTCACTGTGCCGTGACATTAGTTTATTGTTGTAACTGTGTTTTGAGATATATATAAGAAGACTTTGTTCTACATTCTTGCGTAAATGTGATTTTGGATTGATAACCAGTTGGCCGAGGTTGTGCAGAGGGCCCCTGCACACTGAGGTTTCGTTTCCATTGTTGTTGTATAGTCTGTATGCATCGTTTCTTTATTCTCACTGCATATGTTTTATAGTTATTCATTTGTGTATATATTTCTAACATTTCATTGTTGTTCATGATTTTACAAGCTTTGTATAACATTGATCAGTGTGTTCATGTTTCAGGATAGAGTAGGTAGCCTGGGCATTTGTATATAATTTTCATAATAACTAGTGATATGGAATTGATCCTCTGCTAATTTTTCTTTTCTTAGTTTCTTTTAATTCTAGTTTTGTTTTGTTGAGTTCAGTTTTGTTCATTTGCTTTGTTAAGTTAGTTAGAAATCAACTTGCTCATTTCATTGATAGTTACCTCCGAAAGCCATAGCGAGACTAACTGGCGAGTGATTGAAATATGAATGTTGTGATTTGATTTTAATTTACTTTTCTGCAATTAGATAATTGGATTGCTCATTTCATTGACAGTTACCTCCGAAAGCCAAAGAGAGACTAACTGGCGAGGGATTGAAATATGAATGTTGTGATTTGATTTTAGTTTACTTTTCTGCAATTAGATAATTGGATTGCTCATTTCATTGACGATTACCTTCGAAAGCCATAGCTAGACTAACTGGCGAGGGATTGAAATATGGATGATGTAATTTGATTTTAGTTTTACTTTCTTTGCAATCTTTGATTTCCTTGAGTGCAATAGCTTAAATCAATTTTATGTATTTAGATAGCAGCAGAGATGATAGTTTCATAATCAGTAGTTCATTAATTACTTGTTTTAATTAGCAGCATCCTTTCATTCTTGATTCAACTGTTATTTTTCACTAGTATGTTCTAAGACCTTCTGAAGTGTTAAGTTTTGGGAACCCTTATAAAGGACATAATTGCCTTAAAAATTATAACCATACTTGCCTTCTAGAAATTTAGGAATAGGAATTCCATAAACAAAGATAAAAACCCCCAAAACAACATAAAAATAAAAAATGACAAAAGTAAGAAATAGGTTATCTTGCACATATAGTGCGCCACACTTCATCAGCTTACGAATCCCAGATTGACAACTAATATAGCAATTTAGGACACACTAAATTGACCAAATAGGTTCCCTATTTCCTTCTATAAAAACAACTAGACAATTATTAAAAACGATTTGATAAGAATGATAAGAAATGTTTTTGGGAAATTCAAGGTTGGAGGATTCACAATCTCTTCCTTCTTGGTTCTTATTCCAAAAGAGTCAAACGCTAACTCCTTTAGTATATTTAGGCCTATTTCTTTGTGTAAATCCTCTTACAAAATCACAAAAAAATCTTGGCAAATAGAATCAAAGGATTACTTCCAAAAATAATATCATAAATCTAAGGAGGATTTGTCCCTAAAAGACAAATTCTGGACAACATTCTAATAGTGGAGGAAGCTTTGCATTCTAGCCTAATGAAAAAGCAAAAAGGAATGATTACCAAGTTGGACATGGCTAATGCTTTTGATAGGGTCAACCTAGGTTTTCTCACAGTTGTCCTACAAAGATTTTGTTTCTCCAAAAAGGCAATAGATATAATCAAAGCCTGTATTGTGGGTCCTTGGATTGCTCCATTGGTCAATGGAATACCAAGTGAATATTTTCAGAGTTCAAGGGGGCTATGACAAGGTTTTCGTCTCTCTCATTTCTTATACATTATAATGGTGGACTCCCTAAGCAGAAGTCTCGAGAAATGCAGACAAGAGAGGACTATCACAGGATTCTCAATCTCTCCCGAAGTAAAAAGTATAAACCACTCCCTATTTGCAGATGACACCTTGATTATGGGAGGGGCCTCCTGCATAATGACAAGAAGAATAAAAAAGGTACTAAAAATTTTTATGGAAGCCTCCTGGGGGCTTCTAAATAATAACAAAATGTAGAATCTATGGATGGAACACTTCATCTAGCACTCTCTAAAAAATATCAGAAATTTTGGAAATTCCATTTCAAGAGAAGTGGAGCCACTTCCAATATCTTGGACTCCTGATCTCAAAAGAAAATTTGAAGAACGACATATGGAATAAGTACATCGAGAAAATGAAACAAAAGGTGGAAAACTAGGGCATGATCTGGCTCAATATACCAGGAAGGGTGGTATTAATAAAGGCCCTACTCACATCTCTCCCAATCTATTGGTATGCTTCTATACTAGCCTCGAGAAGTATACACAAACAAATTGAGCTTGTAATCAGGGGGTTCTTATGGCAAGGAGGTAAAGTGGAGACAAAAAAGCACAACCTTGTGAAATGGGATGAAGTAACTCAACCCTATGAGAAAGGTGGGTTCGAAATAATACTACCATGAATAATGAACTTGGCTTTGGGAGCAAAAATAACATGTAAACTAATAACAGGAGAGAGCAGTTGGTGCAAGCAAATCCTAGAATCAAAATACATGAACCATAATAGAAACCTCTTATTGAGAAAAGGTTATCCAATCAGGCCCTGTCCCCAGGTATGGAATCTGATTAAAACCATTTTCCTCATTAAAGAAAACTCTTCTAAGATACCTGGTAATGGTAAATCCTTAAAAATATGGAATGATAGAATAATGGGAAATCAACCCATAGCCTGCCAAGAAAATCTTCAAGATCTAAGAAGATGGATGAAAACAAAAGGAATCACTATGCTAGATGATATATCTCTTTGGAGAGATGGAGAATGGGGGGACTGGAATATCCCCATCCTCCCTCATGGCTTTGTCCCTCAGTGGAAGTCCCTAATCTCATATATTAAGGGGGCAGCTCTACTAAGTATAGACTCAAAATATTCCCTTCATTTGGATCCTGGTGGAGGAGATTTTTCAGTCAAATCACGATATGCCACTTTACATCAACAAGAAAATTGAGACTGGAGATTCTGGAAGGTGGCATGGAAAATTGAAACATTGCCAAAAATAAATGTATTCATGTGGATGTTTCTCAAAGGCAAAATACTGACCGCTGATAATCTTAAAAAGAAAGGATATGAAGGCCCATCGTGTTGTGCTATGTGTCATGGCAATGAAGAAAATATCTAACATCTATTCACAGAATTCCCCTTTTCCAGGGACTGCTAGAAAGGGTTGGAAGATAGCATCCAACATTGGCTACCTTATCATGAGCTTCTATCAACCTAGGGAAAAAGATATCCATATTCCTTCAAAAATAAAGAAGCAGTAAAACGATATTGGCTGAGTTTTGCCTCATTTATGTGTTGGCAAATTTGGAAGCAAGAAATCAGAGTATCTTTAAAGACCACGTAACAAATACCAGAACAGTCCTAGCCAAAACTTGGAGCATGTCATCTGAGTTCATAATCTAAAGGAGTTAAAGAAATAAATGTCCAACAACTGCAACATGAGGAAAGAGTATGGGATGAATTCGCGATGAGGAAGAAACAAAAAATATAAATCAGCAAATCTCCTAATAATATGCAGAATTGGAAAATAAGAATGTAACAAGAGGAGTTCAAAACATGGACAGAAAATTTGAATAGGACCTACTTACTATTTGATGGTGCTTCAAAGTCCAACCTAGGCAAGGTTGGAGCGAGAGGAGTTCTTTTTTACCCAGGAGGGAAAAAAATATTACTTTTGAATGGGGATTAGGAGAACTATCCAATAAAAGAGCAAAAGCATATGACCTCTTGCTGGGAATGGAAATCCTAAGGTAGCGAAGTATGAAGAATCCGGTCATAATGGGGGACTCTTCAATAATAATCCATTCAATGGTGGAAAGAAGAAGCCCCAAGAACAAGGCCCTGAGAAAAATAAGAAAAAGGGTGGAAAAAAACTTTTTGTTTCTAGGTGAAGTCACCTTTAAGCATATTCTTAGAGAAAATAATTGTACTGTCGACATGCAGGCGAATATGGTTGTCAACTGTCCTATGGGAAAATCTAGAATTGATAATGTGATTGGTCATAAACCTATTACATAGGAACTCCCGCCACAAAGTGCAGAGAATAGCAATCAAAGAGTGAACATCAAGTTGGGTAACAATCACTTTGGCTCGAATGATTAGATATCTGAAGATCAAGAAATCAAAGGAAATCCCCAAGAATAGCCATGACAGTTAGTCTATGGCTAACAAGCATTTGGAAGCTTCTCAAGCTTCCCATGAAATGCATATATTCTGATCTCTATGGACGCAAGTTGCGCAACTATATATTCTCCCCCTTTGCTCATCTTACCCTACCTATGCCATCTTTGTGCTCCCTCTCCTTCCCCTCAATTCTTCTTATCCTACCTATGCCATCTTCGCGCTCCCTCTCCTTCCCTCAGTCTCAGTAGTAATCTTCTCTTTTCAAATATTCGTAGCAGTGTCCCTTTAGGGACTGAGCTTATCTGTTCTAATCTCTCCTTGCCTTATTACTTCACGCAGCTCTAGTGTGTACTTCCCTGTTCCATTAGCCTTCGTGTAGCTCTAGAGGAGTCTACAATATTTTTTCCTTTACGCAACTTTGGTGTCCCCAATACCTCACAACTCCTATGGCCCTCGCCTTCGCGCAGCTCCTGTAGCCCCCATCTTCATGTAGCTCTTGTTGCCTCCTAGTTTCTTTTCTACTTTCGATGTCTGATCTCCCTTCCGGAAGCTATGGGTCTTCATGGGATTATCTAGTGACAACTTTCATCTCTTCTCCATGTTTCTTATTTTTCCATATCTGATCTGTTGGACTGATCGCCCTCTCCCTTCATGAATAATGGAACAAAATCCGCTTGCAAATGTATCAAAGTGCGAAAACTACACAATTTTTCGAGCTAACAATTTCATGATTGAGCAGGTCATAGAAATGATTAAAGACTAGAAATTTGAAGCAAAATCTGAGAATTCCTTCCTAAAGAGACAAATAGAAGAACAGAGGAAAGAAATGTCTGCGCGAAAACACAAATGAAGGCATTTGGAGGAAACAATCAATTATCTGAAGGGTAGCAAGAATTGACCTCAAGAACCCTCAGTCAACAAAAATTAATTGTAAAGACCTCATTCATTTCAATATTGTTAAGTCTTTCTTCTACTAGCTCTTTATGTTCTGTAGGTGTAAATTGTTGTTGAATCAATATGTAAGAATTTATAAGGATAGTGCATTTTGTAATCTCATAAACAAGAGGGGAGGAGATTGGACGAAAAGGATTGTCGATCATCTATTTCTCTTCTAGGATGCCCTCACCCATTTTGGCTTGATGTAATGGGAGCATGTCTCCCCCCTTTTTCTCTTTTTTGGAATAGAAAACTAGTAATCGACTTTGTTTAAAAAAAAAAAAAAAAGGTCTGTGATTGATTGTAAATTAAATTACTTGTATATAGTTTAAAACTTAATTTAAAATATTATTATTTACTTTTATATATCTATTATATTTATTTATTTAATAAAAATAAAGTTGTTATTTTTTGTTGATTCAATATGAACCTTCTACTTTGCCTTCATTTTTTACTTTTATTTCTACCCTTAAATTTAATTGTTTGAAATCAATCACAAATCAAATTCGTTACAATTATAAAACTATTTTTGATAAAAAAATACAAATTTATTGAATTTAAATTTAAAACCTCAAATGGTTTTCTCGAAACCAGAAACAACTATGAAAGACCCCAGCCTGTAGTGGTTTTGAAAATGACGTGGTCGAGATTCAGTAAGGGGGAGTCTATTTACTCTAGAGGATTAGGGAATACAAGTACCACCCTACTGAACATCATCTGTTAAAGTGAGACTCAAATTGAGCTCCTTATTATAAAAACTCTGCTTTAAGAGATAATAGAAAAGGCAACCACTGAAGGTTGGACCAGGAGACGTAGCCCGAGAGGATTGGGTGAACTCCTTATTAAATTTGTTGTGTTTTTGTATTTGCTTACTGTGTTTCTCTTACTGTTTCAAGTGTATATGTATTTCACAATCTTATTGATCTGTTGCTTAAAATAACATAGACACGCCCCAGCACATGAGTCTATAATACCTTCATTAATTTCTTGAGGTCATCTAAGGGTGATTTCAGATCACTAGCAATGGAAAGTACACATGGAGCAACAAAATAATTCGTAAAAATAATATCAAGGAAAGATTGGACAGATTTCTAATACAAGACAAAGTTTCCAATGAGTTCAGTGAGATAAAATCCAAAATCATCGACAATATAGCATTAGATCACAAACCAGTGGCAATCACCCTTGGGAAGTTAGATAATATTGGCCCAATTCCTTTTAGATTCAACTCTACGTGGAACGACAGAGAAGAAGTAAAAAAAAAAAAACTTTAATTGAAGTGTAGACAACACCAATTAATGGCTCACCTAGCTATGTTTGGGAAACTAAACTAAAAGCCCTGAGGAGAGAGCTAAAACATTGAGCAAGGACCAAAAATATAGAAACACAAAAATGAAAGTTAGAAATAGTAGAAAAAATAAATAGAATCCAAACGGAAAAGGAGAAGCAAGAGGAAATGCAGGAGAGCATATGGTAGAAAAAAAAAGCATATTTGGAGATGTATAGACAAAACAGAAAGGAAGAAGAAGAGTGGCAGATAAAATCGCAAAGGCTATGGCTCAAAGTAGGAGACAAGAACACAACATTTTTTCACAATATGAACAAGATAAGAATAATCCAAAACCAAATAGACAACATAAAAGATAATGAAGGGAAAGTAGTCAGAGAACAAGAGGAAATAAAGAAGGAGGCTTACAGATACTATAAAAATCTATTATCATCCCCAGTATCAAACAATGAGTATGAAGAATATTTGTAGCATATACCCAGGAAAATCAGTGAGCAGAAAACAACGAACTCACAAGAAAAGTTGAAGAAAAGGAAGTAGTAGATGCAGTTTTGGATTTGCATCTAGATAAGGCTCTTGGCCTGGATGGGTTCCCTATTTCCTTCTATAAAAACAACTAGACAATTATTAAAAAATATTTGATAAGAATGATAAGAAATGTGTTTGGGAAATTCAAGGTTGGAGGATTCACAAACTCTTCCTTCCTGGATCTTATTCCAAAAGTGTCAAATGCTAACTCCTTTAGTAGATTCAGGCCTATTTCTTTGTGTAACTCCTCTTACAAAACCACAACAAAAATCCTGGCAAACAGAATCAAAGTATTGCTTCCAGAAATAATATCAGAAATCTAAGGAGGATTTGTCCCTAAAAGACAAATTCTGGACAACATTCTAATAGTGGAGGAAGCTTTGCACTCTAGCCTAATGAAAAAAGAAAAAGGAATGATTGACAAGATGGACATCGCTAATGCTTTTAATAGGGTCAACCTGGGTTTTCTCACAGCTGTTCTAGAGAGATTTTGTTTCTCCAAAAAGGCAATAGATATAATCAAAGTTTGTATTGTGGGTCCTTGGATTTCTCCATTGATCAATGGAAGACCAAGTGAATATTTTCAGAGTTCAAGGGGCTACGACAAGGTTTTCCTCTCTCTCCTTTCTTGTACATTATAATGGCAGACTCCTTGAGCATAAGTCTCGAGAAATGCAGACAAGAGAGGACTATCACAGGATTCTCAATCTCTCTCTGAAGTAAAAAGTATAAACCACTCCCTATTTGCAGATGACACCTTGACTATGGGAGGGGCCTCCTGCATAATGACAAGAAGAATAAAAAAGGTACTAAACAATTTTATGGAAGCCTCCAGGGGGCTTCTAAATAATAAAAAATGTAGAATCTATGGATGGAACACTTCATCTAGCACTCTCCAAAAGATATCAGAAATTTTGGAAATTCCATTTCAAGAGAAGTGGAGCCACTTCCAATATCTTGGACTCCCAATCTCAAAATAAAATTTGAAGAACGACATATGGAATAATTACATCGAGAAAATGAAACAGAAAGTGCAAAACTAGGGCATGATCTAGCTCAATATACCAGGAAGGGTGGTATTAATAAAGTCCCTACTCACATCTCTCCCAATCTATCAGTATGCTTCTATACTAGCCTCGAAAAGTATACACAAACAAATTGAGCTTGTAATTAGGGGGTTCCTATGGCAAGGAGGTAAAGTGGAGACAAAGAAGCACAACCCAGTGAAATGGGATGAAGTAACTCAACCCTATGGGAAAGGTGGGTTGGAAATAATACTACCAGGAATAATGAACTTGGCTCTAGGAGCAAAAATAACATGGAGACTAATAACAGGAGAGAGTAGCTGGTGGAAGCAAATCCTAGAATCAAAATACATGAACCAGAATAGAAACCTCTTATTGAGAAAAGGTTACCCAATCAGGCCCTGCTCCCAATTATGGAATTTGATAAAAAAAATCATTTTCCCCATTAAATGAAACTCTTCTAAGATACGTGGTAATGGTAAATCCATAAAAATATGGAAGGATAGAGTAATGAGAAATCAACCCATAGCCTGCCAAGAAAATCTTCAAGATCTACGAAGATGGATGAAAACAAAAGGAATCACTATGCTAGATGATATATCTCTTTGGAGAGATGGAGAATGGGAGGATTGGAATATCCCCATCCTCCCTCATGGCTTTGTCCCTCAGTGGAAGTCCCTAATCTCATATCTTAAGGGGGCGGCTCTGCTAAGTATAAACTCAAAATATTCCCTTCGTTGGGATCCTAATGGAGGATATTTTTCAGTCAAATCACGATATGCCACTTTACATTAGCAAGAAAATTGAGACTGGAGATTATGGAGGGTGGCATGGAAAATTGAAACATTGCCAAAAATCAATGTATTCATGTGGATGTTTCTCAAAGGAAAAATACTGACCACTGATAATCTTAAAAAGAAAGGATATGAAGGCCCATCGCATTGTGCTATGTGTCATGGTAATGAAGAAAATATCCAACATATTTTCACAGAATTTCCCTTTTCCAGGGACTACTAGAAAGGGCTTGGAAGTTAGAATCCAACATTCACTACCTTATCATGAGCTTCTATCAACCTAGGGAAAAAGATATCCATATTCCTTCAAAAATGAAGAAGCAATAAAAAGATATTGGCTGAGTTTTCCCTCATTTATGTGTTGGGAAATTTGGATAGCAAGAAATTAGAGTATCTTTAAAGACCACATAACAAATACTAGAACAGTCCTGGCCAAAACTTGGAGCATGTCATCTAAGTTCATCAATTCTAAAGGAGTTAAAGAAATAAATGTCCAACAATTGCAACACGAGGAAAGAGTATGGGCTGAATTTGCGATGAGGAAGAAACAAAAAATATACATCAACAAATCTCCTAATAATATGCAGAATTGGGAAATAAGAATGAAACAAGAGGAGTTCAAAACATGGACAGAAAATTTGAATAGGACCTGCTTACTATTTGATGGTGCTTCAAAGTCCAACCCAGGCAAGGTTGGAGTGAGAGGAGTTCCTTTTGACCCAGGAGGGAAAAATAATATTACTTTTGAATGGGGATTAGGAGAACTATCCAATAACAGAGCAAAAGCATATGACCCCCTGTTGGGAATGGAAATCCTAAGGTAGTGAAGTATGAAGAATCCGTTCATAATGGGGGACTCTTCAATAATAATCCATTCAATGGTGGAAATAAAAAGCCCCAAGAACAAGGCCTTGAGACAAATAAGAAAAAGGGTGGAAAAAAACTTGTTGTTTCTAGGTGAAGTCACCTTTAAGCATATTCTTAGAGAAAATAATTGTATCGCCAACATGCAGGCGAAAATGCTTTTCAACCGTCCTATGGGAGAATCTATAATTGATAATGCGATTGGTCATAAACCTATTACATAGGAACTCCCGCCACAAAGTGCAGAGAATAGCAATCAAAGAGGGAACATCAAGTTGGGTAACAGTCACTTTGGCTCGAATGATTAGATATCTGAAGATCAAGAAATCAAAGGAAATCCCCAAGAATAGCCATGATAGTCAGTCTATGGCTAACAAGCATCTGGAAGCTTCTCAAGCTTCCCGTGAAATGCATATATTCTCATCTCTATGGATGCAAGTTGTGCAACTATATATTCTCCCCCTTAGTTCGTATTACCCTACCTATGCCATCTTCGTGCTCCCTCTCTTTCCCCTTAGTTCTTCTTATCCTACCTATGCCATCTTCACGCTCCCTCTCCTTCTCTCAGTCTCAGTAGTAACCTTCTCTTTTCAAATAGTCATAGCAGTGTCCCTTTGGGGACTGAGGTTATCTGTTCTAATCTCTCCTTGCCTTATTACTTCACATAGCTCTAGTGGGTACTTCCTTGTTCCATTAGCCTTCGTGTAGCTCTAGAGGAGTCTACAATATTTTTTCCTTCATGCAACTTTGGTGCCCCCGATACTGCGCAGCTCCTATGGCCCCCGCCTCTGTGCAGCACCTGTGGCCCCCATCTCTGTGTAGCTCACATTGCCTCCCAATTTCTTTTCTGCTTTTGGTGTCTGATCTCCCTTCCGAAAGCTATGGGTCTTCACAGGATTGTTTAGTGACAACTTTCATCTCTTCTCCATGTTTCTTATTTTTCCATCTCTGATCTGTTGGACTCACTGCCCTATCCCTTCATGAATAATGGAACAAAATCCACTTGCAAATGTATCAAAGTGCGAAAATTGTGCAATTTGTCGAGCTAACAAATTCATGATTGAGCAAGTCATAGAAACTATCAAAGACTACAAATTTGAAGCAAAATCTGAGAATTCCTTCCTAAGGAGATAAATAGAAGAACGAAGGAAAGAAATGTGTACACGAAAACACAAATGCAAGCATTTGGAGGAAACGATCAATTATCTGAAGAGCAGCAAAAATTGACCTCAAGAACCCTCAGTCAACAAAAAGTAATTGTAAAAGCCTCATTCATTTCAATATTGTTAAGTCTTTCTGCTACTAGCTCTTTATGTTCTCTAGGTGTAAATTGTTGTTGAATCAGTATGTAAGTATTTATAAGGATAGTGCATTTTGTAATCTCATAAACAAAAGGGGAGGAGATTGGAAGAAAAGGATTGTCGATCCTCTGTTTCTCTTCCAAGATGCCCTCGCCCATTTTGGCTCGATGTAATGGGAGCGTGTCTCCCCCTTTTTCTCTTTTTTAGAATAGAAAACTAGTAACCGACTTTGTTAAAAAAAAAAAAAAAAAGTCTATGGTTGATTGTAAATTAAATTATTGTATATAGTTTAAACTTAATTTAAAAATATTATTATTTAATTTTTATATATCTATATTTATTTTATTTAATAAAAATAAAGTTGTTATTTTTTTTTATTCAATAGAAGCTTTTACTCTGCCTTCATTTTTTACTTTTATTTCTACCCTTAAAAGTAACTGTTTGAAATCAATCACAAATCAAATTCGTTACAATTACAAAACTATTTTTTGATAAAAAAAAATACAAATTTATTGAATTTAAATTTAAAACCTCAAATGGTTTTCTCGAAACCAAAAACAACTATGAGAGACCCTAGCCTGTAGTGGTTTTGAAAATGACAGGGTACCCCACATTTGATATAGATCATTAATCATTTGTTATGGTTGTTTGGATACACAACTCAACAGGGTTCCCCTCCTTTTAAAACTCTGACATGGTGAGAACTCCCTCCTGTCATCTGATGGTGGTCCTTGCATATGTGTTGCCAGATCTGAGAGATATGGCTGAAAAATTGTGCACTCTTTTGGCACAATGTTCAAGTCTTATATGATGTCAAACCTATATTGGGGTTTCTTTCAACAGCTACGGGATTTCATTTCATATTTTACTCTCCAGTATTGATTCTTCACACAATTTCATACAACAACTTTAGTGGATTATTAATGGTTTTAAAATTGATCATAAGAAAATAAATAGAACTAATTTTTTGTATTGTTTTTGGATCCAAGATAAACCCCAAGTTAGAATTTCTAACTTGGTAAATTTTTATATTCACAGAGAATGAGAACTTTTTTCTTCTTTCAACATAAGTGTGATGAATAAATTCCATTCGATGCAGATCTTAATGCGCAAGACCATGAATCCTTCCAGAGTAACGAGAGATTAAACTCTTAATATAGCCATTGGATGAGGCAATTGGTTCCTATGTAGATTTGAGTGTCTGCGATCCCTCAATTTTCCTTGCAGGTCTCCCACATAACCAATATTGTTGTCCGGCATTGAGTTCTTTTCATATTTGGTATGTGGAATGGTTTTATGTCTCGAGCGGTGGACTATAAATAGCCCAAGAGAGGTAAATAGAGGAGAGAAAATATCTTTTAATCCTGTGTACAAAGCCTGTAACCAAGTCTTGAATAGTGTGACAGAGGATGAGACTTAAGTATTTTTCCTGTGAATGGAACTTATCACAAATAAAAGAATCTAACATGGTTGAAACACTATGCAAATTTCAATAGGATTGCTATTAATTTATACCTTGCTTGCCCTTGCATGTCTAGTCTTCTCTTCTGCAACTGTTATCCCATAAATGGGTTTAATAATGCCTAGTCCATCTATTTTTGCAACATTAACATAAAACCAAGATCGTTAAGCATAACATTTAACACTCATTTTAAGTCTCAAGAGATCAAGTACAATCGGATTAGTAGATTACCTGGTGAATCCACCATAGATTAAAGTCCATTGTTCAAATGTATATACGGATTTTTTTATAGCTCGTTCTGAAGTAGTAGGTTTTTTTGGAATGACATATTAGCAGAAGCAGAATTAAGAAACAAAAAAAAGTAATATAGTGACCAAACTCTGAATGGAAAACTTACCTCAAGAATTTAATTTTGGAAGGATATATGAAAAAATAAACCAATCCGTGCAAGAGAAACCTTCTTTAGATAGGGGAATAAGCCTCTGCATTAAGCCATCAAAAAATGGTTAAGAAAGAAATAATTTTTTGATTACTTTTTGAACTTGCCCGTTATTATTAGTTTTTTTTTAACTATTTATTAATCCCAAGGGCTAAAAATATTCAATCATCTAACATTCCATCCAATGGTGTATATTGGTACACAATGGTAGTTGGGGGAGTTGTTCTCAGACAGAAACACTCTATGGTGTAAATATAATAATTTTAAACAAAATAATAATATTATGGATTAGTTCCTATGAGTCATAGGATTGTTTATTTTTTTAGTTGGGGTTTCACAATTTTAATTTAATTCTCAATAATTAATAGGTGGATGGTAGAGTTTTATAAACCATAGTATTGGTCCATGGTTTATAACAAAGCCTAGATCCATATTAACTCTAGATCTACCAAGCGCCGAAAGGGATCAAATCTCTTCTCACCATAAATTGGCTTGAATCTCAAGAGATTTGATCCCTCTTAGTGCTTGGTAAATCCAGAGTTAGGATGGATCTAGTTTGGTTTAATTTTCCTCTTTAAATAGGTTATATTCCACATGAATACCATGGGTCATTTTTATTTTTATAGTGTTATTTTTATTTTGACAGTGTTGAAATGTTTAAATTACAATACATTAATCTTTTTATTTATTTTTATTTTTATTTTAATGTACTTTTACTTAGTAAAAATATTAGACATCACATTAAAACAAACCTTTCTACCATACTGGGCTAGAGAGCACCTATCGAAGGAATAAAATGTTTAAATTACATTACATTAATCTCTTTATTTATTTTTATTTCTATTTTTATGTAATTTGACTTTGTCAAAATGTTCAACATTACATTACAACATCTCTACCATACTAGCTCAAGAGCACCTCCCAGCAATTATCAATAATTAATAGGTTGATGGTAGAGATTGATAAGTCGTGGTATTATAACAAAGTCTATTTATATGTTAAGAATCTCCATGTGGGGATGAATTTCCATGGTTAAGAATATTGTCACATGCTTTTTTAAATATATATATGTTTGATATATGTATTAATTCTTTGATAATAAATAATTTAAAGTTATAGTCAAGTTCCACTAGCACAACCGATTGAGGATGGGCCTCGTTAGCAAGGCGACCCATCATCAAACCTCACAGGGGGTGGTTATGCCTTGTGCTAGGGTAGGAGACATGCTAAAAATTCCAGTCAACATAGGGTTGGTGTGGCCCAAGATGGGTGTAATCCCTGGGTGACTTTGACTGATTAAATTCCCCTGGGTCGCGGCTCCTCAAGCCACGGGTCAAGCCTAGAAGATCACAGGCAAATTGACAAAACAAAATAAAAAAATTAAAGTTGTAATTTAGTTAATTTTTGTGGTTTTTTTCAAGTACGTATCTCAAGTATGTGACTTGTATAACGGATTGAAGTCTCTCTACATTTAAGGACTATTTAATTTAGGCATTGTCTAACTAATAGATGAAATGACCTCTTTTAAGGAAATCGGGGGATACAATTTTGAACAAGATGGTGTTTTTGTTGTTGTTTAAAATGCACTTTTGAATGCATAAATGTATTCTGAAACTTATGGTTCTTAAAAATATCTATTGAATTTTGGGTAAAATTGACCAAAAAAGGTGGTTAGAGAATGTCACTTCATCTATTAATTAGACTACGCATTAAATTTATATGGTTGCACTAGTGGATATGGCCTCCATAATTTTAATTTAATTATTAGTAATTAATTGTTGGATGGTAAGGATTTAACCTTTATAAAATTTCAATGAAATATTTTTAATAATATTCAAGATAGAGGCTTAAGATTTATCTCAAAGGTAGTTATGTAAACAAAAATGTTATAAAATAAAAATATATAAATATTTTGCGTCTGAAGTTATTTATGATTTTTTGGGTATGTAGAATTAATAAGCCATTGTATTGTGTCAAGTGGGTGTAGCTTGGGTGGTAGGGAGGAGTCACTATTATCCCCCAAACTTGGGTTCTAGTCCCACTGAGAAGTACATGCTAACAAGAAAACAAACAAAACACACACACACACACACACATATAGACGTAGTCTAACTTATAGACGAAATGGCCTTTTTCAAGT
Source organism: Pinus taeda (assembly GCA_000404065.3). Taxonomy (NCBI): domain Eukaryota; kingdom Viridiplantae; phylum Streptophyta; class Pinopsida; order Pinales; family Pinaceae; genus Pinus; species Pinus taeda. Next base: position 30,339 of record APFE031206979.1, on the reverse strand, counting down.
TAGTTTTAATCAAAATCCAACAATTTCTTTTAAAAACATGAATTTAAATTGTTTAATATGAATAATTTGAGTGCTCTAGGGGCTTTCAAGGGTGTTGAATCCAGGTTAGTTTTAATCAAATACAACAAAAAAATTTAAAAGCTTGAGTTTAAATTGTTTAATCTTAATAATTTAAGTGTTCTAGGGGTTTTCAAGGGTGCTAAATCCATTTGTGCATTCAAAAATGTATTTTAAATAACCTTGAAATTGTATTGCTTGACAAAGGTCATTACGTTTATATGTTAGACTACGCCTATATATTCAACTTTCTCATAAAGAAAATAAAAATACACTCTAAAAGAAAAGAAAAAATATTGCGGAAAAAGTCTCCAATGACAGGTTTAAAAATAGAATTCCATTCCATTTATTACTTGATTGTCCAGAAGCTTGTACTATCCAAAAGAACATGCAGGGAGCTAAAGAACCTCTTTGGATAACTTGTTTTTCTACTCATTGATTTCCTTGGCCAATCACAAGCTTGAAGTCACCAAAAACATTTTTTTTTAACCCCAAGATGTCTAGTTGTGTATAGAAGAGTCTAGGGGGCAGAGAATTCCACCTTTATGATAGCTCCCCTCACAGGAGCATATTGTAGAAGATAATGATGGTTTTGGTTAAGTAACAAAACAAATCATGCTCCACATTTTAGAGGATATCCCTGGCTAGAACCATCGAATAACCGCAAAGGAATATGTTTGTCCAAATACAACATGATATTAACATGGGTTTTCTTTCTTTTTGGCTCTAAGCAAAATTCTTTACAATTTGTTTCAACAATCTCACTAGTAACTTTTGGAGGAATTAGTTTGTGATAAAAAATAACTTCATTATGAGTCCACCCTATGTTATATATGAAAATAGCTGGAAAAGATAGATAGCATTGAACTGATAAATATTATACCCACTCATAAACACATTCTTGTAAATTATGTTTGTCCCAACAAGTAGTGGAAGGGAAGAAAATAACACAAAGGATGCTCCATTCCTTTTTTGTATATGAAAAAAAATATGAGAAATGGAACCAAATTCCATGTGGTGTAAGGTACATCAATTTGAACCATTCCACCCTCATTTGATGAGATTATCCCATGTCAATAGCTTATTTTTTATATCCAACCACAAAGATAATTTGCACTTTAGAGGGCTACTATGTTTCCATATGAAACACCACCACCACATATGATCATTCATGGGGATGGAATCAACATATGCCTTGTAACCGAGCTTCATAGTGTACTCGCCCAAGAAAGAGTTCTTAAACCAAGCAAGATGATCTGGGTGGTCATCAACTAGTCAAATAAGTGAACATACCAACAACCTTATGTAAGTTGACCAGTCAGAAGTTTTGATTTTAGGGAGGGAAAGATGTAAAACCAACTTCTAGGCTTGACTGCGTAGATCAATATCAAACTATGATTTTGCATAAGCAATAGCATACATCCCAACTTGTCTTAAGAGATGGATATAGTTTTATGACAATCTGAATTCTATACCTATGATAGACCAAGGGTCTTCCTCGAATTTTACACTTCTACCATCCCATGTCCTCCATTCAACAAGTTCCCCACAAAGGGAAAATATTTTTCTAAGGCCCTTAAGACGATGGAAGCATTGTTACATTTCTTATGAGGTTCACTGAACTAATCCAAAATAGATTTTTCTCAAATATATTTTGATTTTTGAGTACGCCTCCATAAAGAAACATAATTGAATAAATGCCAAAAACTACGATCAATGAGGGACTGAATAAAAACATATATATTTAATAGTCCCCAACCACCCAAAGAATTTGGCATTGTAAGAGATGACTAAGAAACAAGAGGGGAACTTTTGGATTCTACTTTTCCTGACCAAAGAAATCTAAAACTATTTTTCAATTTTTTATTAGAATCCATTTAGGGACCAAAGTAATGGAGGTCCAATAAATTGATATACTCTCAAGAATGGATTTCACCAAGATTAGGCAAACTCCCATGAAAAGAAGTTTGATAGTCTAGAATGAAATACATTTCTCCACCTTCTTAAATAACCAAATCCAATCTTCAAATTTATAGTCATTTTCTTTCATCATAAACACAAGGTACTTAAACCCTTCATTTATGGACTTGAGCTAGAATTGGAATAAATCATGTATGTAGTGGAAGGATTTGTCTGAAAGGTTGTGAACGATCATGCATGAATTTTTTATATTAATGACCAAACCAGTGACTAAATCAAACCGAGCTAGAATGCGATTTAAAGTATGGAAATATAAATTGTTGCTTGAAATGAACAAAAAGACATCATCCTGAACAAAACATGAGAAATGGTTTCAAATCATGTGATGTGTATCCCTCTGATCTCTCCTTTTTTAATTTCATCATATATAAGTTTACTCAATACCTCTGCCACCAACAAAAAAAGAGAGGAGAAAGACGGCATATTCGATGGACCCACCTAGAAGCACTGATAAAGGAAGAAGGGCATCCATTGATAAGTATTGTGAAGCTCTCCAACTAGATACATCCCATTATCCAATTCACAAACCCTAGATTCATGCCTAGTTGAATTAACAACAGTTGCAAAAATGTCAATTTCACCTTGTCATATGCTTTTGAATGGTCGATTTTGATAACATTTGCACTGAGATTCCTAACATTGATAAAGTGAAGAGTCTCCTAGGCCAAAGAGATCACTTCATGGATTTTTCTATTATAGAGAAAGTTGAATTGTTCTTCTAAAATGATTTCACGAAGAACGGGGTTCAGTCTAGTGGATATGATTTTTAAGATCAATTTAAAGATCACATTATAGTAGAAGACATGCCAAAAATTATCAAATGAAACTACATTTTGACATCTTGGAATTAGTGTTATGAAATTTGAGTTAAGAGCACCTAAAACATTCCCCAAAGCCTAAGACTCCCGAACTACTTTTAGGAGATCAAATTTGATAAGATCATAAAATCCTGTGAAAAAAATCTACTATCATCCCATTTAGATTTGAGCTCTTTCTTTTCTGTGTGGCTAAAAGATCTCCCAAATGTGTGTGTGTGTGTGTGTGTGTAACCCCCTAGAAATATGCCTATGTTGGTTCAAACCTAGCTCGATCCAACCAATGTTGTGAATAGATATTGAGGATACATATCATCAAAAAGGAATGTGAGGTTACTCAATATGAACTAGCAAATTGTGGCAAATGGAACAATATGAACTCACATGCACTTCTTGTTTATGTTACATTCAAGATTCTATATATATTGAATGCATTTTTTCTCAAAAGAATGAACTGAGCTATCCTACCAAGTTCGTTGTATGTATGTATATATGTATCATCAATACTATGCATATCACATTAAAAAATTAAATTATAAAAAATATAAAATATGTTAAATAAAAATGTTGTGTAACTATATGTATTATTAGGTATGTTTAAGGTGCTAAAACATGTGAGATCTAGAGATGTTGGGAGAAATGGGAGACTAGATTCCATACTTTTGCTACTCCCATACCCAACAAACCAGGTACTATGTGTGGTGGATGTTTACTAGTAGATAAAGACTTCCCTTGGGCATCTCTTGAAGGAAAGAGGTGAAGCTTAGAAAAAGATGCAAGTCCATTTGGGGGAGATCTAGTGACAAATCAAAATAGAATCTCAATATCCTAGTTGAACATCAAGATAATATCAAGTTTACTAAAGTTAAAGTAGAATCTAGACCTTCAGAAACCATTTAGGTGGATTACCCCACAAATTAACCCTTGCATTACTCACTTGTTTAATTTCCCATTTGTATATATTAGTACTAGTTATGTTTCTTGTTGTCACTTTTATGCTATCAAACGATATGGTAGAGATCAGACTTCATGTAACTCAACCAAATTTTGTATAATAATTATGTTTTTGTCAGACAATACTAGTTTTTGTTGTCAAAACAATTATGGTTGTTCTACTGGTCGATTTTCCAAGTGGAAAGCCAACAACGACAAAATGATAATATGGATGTACTCTAAATCGTTCAAGTAATACAAATAAACCTTACAAACAATACTATTTCTATTATCAGGGTTTTAATAAGATTAAAAATTAGAATATTTCTATAGTTGTGGAGTTAATGTAAATATAAATAATATTATTAATAACCAACATAGATCCATCTCAACTCCAGATCTATGAAGGTGTAAACCATTCCTTAAGTTTTCCACTCAAACAATTTTTTTCATCTTGAGAGATTTGATTCCTCTCAACATTTGTTAGATCCAGAGTTGAGGTGGATCTATACTGATATGAATACACTAGTTATTAGTCCATGTCAAAGGAGGACTATAGAAATTGATTTTCCTTTTAAAAATTATTAATTTAGCATTTACCAATGTAAATTATAATGTTTAACTTTGAAAACGAAATATTGTTTTCAGTATTATTTAAAAATTTATATTTCAAACCTCTGATTGGACAATAACTTGAAGGCCTTATTGCGACCTTTTCACAACACAATTCCATGTGGATAATTGCCTCACTAATTTTCTACATTTATTTGTGGATGTAGTTTCAAGAATCATGCCATGATTGAAGATTATTTTTTCTTAAGGCAAGTGCCCTAAGACCTCTAGTTCAAATTCTTAAGTCCTTGAATCTTTTGTGTGTCGATTATTTGGGATTAAGGGATACAACTAATCATGGATATATTCTTCTCACCCAACATTTAATATGACCTAAGCCTTGCGTCCGTTGTCTCCCACATCTTCCTCGACCTCGTGAATAGCATGGGGCTCATTTCATTAAGATAAGTGGCATTTTCTTATTGAGAACTACCATATTTCACTATGACTCATCAAGGATAGCTAGCACACTATCTTGTTGGGAAAAAGATTATCCACTATGACTCATCAAGGATAGCTAGCACACTATATTGTTGGGAAAAAAAATTATCCAAAATTGGAGCACCACATGACACACATGATTGGGAGTATATGTCTCACCATCAAGGAATCCAATGCTCGAAAATTTATTCGAATATTCGTGTTCTTGTGTCTTATTTAGTTGATACCTTTGGTTGATGATAAAATTAAGATAATTATGAATAATTTCAACTTTTGAAAAACCAAATATAATTCCTATTTGATATTGAATAATTAAATATCGTTCATATTATCTCATTCAACCTCTCCATGGTGGAATTTTCTTCAGCAATTGTTTTTAGGTGAGATTGCTCCCATAAATGGAAGATATTGGAGGAAGCCATATAAATTTGTGCACATGGACCATTGGAAATGTCAAATTCAATATTGAAGCCTGTTGGGAAAAAGAGATTAATGAACGTGGTTGTAGTTCACTTGAAGAAACAAGGAATGTGTTTTGAAAATATAGCTTGTTGGTATATCTATATACGTTGTAATTGACATTAAAGATTCATTTACAGTATCATCTTCTTATATTTGAACTAGTTGATGTGGTATCTATAGGTTTCTTGACCATGCATGTCTGATGAATGGTTCCTTAAAAGCATCTTAAGAAAAATACAAGGAGTTTCTATACCTTATCAAGAAAAACAAGTTTAATTCAGCAATTTATTATGTGTTCTAACCTATGATGTTAATCTAATGTACATTCCTGCCAACTACAACCATTTGTTTACAAAAGAGACATGTTGAATTTGTTTGGAAAAGTGTTGGAACATGGTGGCATGGATTTTGAAAAAAGCCAGGGTAAGAAACTAGATATTGGATTTATGGAAATGGAAAGACAATGGGAAAACAATTATGGTAGGAACTACTAGACAGTGGTGATATGCATCAAGGAGATGCACGTTTTCCTATGCCAAGGGATCCTCTTTCATCTAAGAATTGGAGATCCTTTGTTTCAGTCTAATTAAGACAAATATCTAACTCTAATAAAGATTGTGGAGATAGGTTTTGTAACAAACTAAATATATTCTCCTACGGCATTTCAATATTTCATCCTACATGTAAATTATGTGAAAGTACACATCTTGATAGGAGAAACAATTTTTTCAAACAACATGAAACTCATAAATGTACCTATGGTTGATCATCTTGCATGTGCTTTTGGAAGTTTTAGGTATCATAAACATACCTGAAGGCCACAAAAGTACTTTATTTGTTAGATATCACAAGGATAATTATCTTGAAATGGAGGAAAAATGAAGTGAAATAACATCTAAATCTCAATACACATAATTCAAATGAATCACTTCCTTCCTATGTGAAGCCACTGGAGATTTTATCTTTGAGCTTAGAACTTGATCTTCTCGCGTTGTAAAAAGGACTAGCAATGGTTTGAGCCAATTATCAACTCCACTATATATTTTGTTGGATTCAACAACCTTATTAGTATATAACCAATGATCCGGGTGGATGTGGGTGACCACCCACATATGCTACTCGCTCAAAGCACATTTCTCCATCCTATTTGCTTTTCTACAGTTTTTTCGGTCCTGAACTTCCGAGGCCATTTTGAGGCCCTAAATGACATTTTTTGACGTGGCAGTGGCCCAATCAATAGTTTTAGGCATTTACTAGCCTTGGTCAAAATGTGTACCTATCGGCTAGATCTTTCCAACAAGCTACCAAATACACCAAATGGAGATCGTATGCAGAATTTATGACCCTAGGAATTTTACATACCAATTAGCTCCATCAAGGCCACAAAGGTTTTGGAATTTCATCTCCTAGGGTTAGGTTTTCGGATGTTTATGGTTTCCTCATTGTTACTTTATGGTTAAAAGGGCCTTTATACCTTATTGTAATGCACTGTGACAAATTTGTGCAATGACAATCACATCCCTTCTCAAAGATAAGGTACCACTATTCAAGCAAGTTTGTTTTATTCTACATTGTTAACAGGTTCAACACATTTCATTTATCTCTATGTTATTACTATAAATATTTATTTTCATTTTTCTCCCTTCCTAAATCCAGATCAATTGATTTCTATTGTTAATAAATGGGTAGTGAGGTGGTTCCAATCTTATTAACTTGCACTTTAAAACTTTTGTAACTCATCCTATAACTACTTCTTATCTACTCTAGTATGTTAGGTCTCACTACTTTGAAAGGAAATTACAATTTCTAGAATGTATACGAAGAATTAAGCAAGAAAAATGATGATGAGGATTTTGGATCATGATGATAAATAAGTATGTATTGTAAAATAAGGTAAAGATTCATAACCTGGAATCTTTTCATTTGCCTTCTTTCAAGGTCATAGCTCATGTAGATGAGTTTCTTTTCTTTTCTCTGCCTTGTAGAACAATGCCAAAACCATATACAAGCTCTTTCCTTAGATCTAAGGAAGTAAGTTTGCAAGGCTTACCAGATAAGAGGCGAATTGTCACTATTTATTAAAGAAATCCAAATTCTAAGAAGTTGATATCTTCTAGTAAGAATTATTTCAGTTAGATAAAAAAAAATCTTATGTTAATATGGAAGAAGACAAGTTCAACATAGGGAAAACGTAGAATGAGATAGTAAGCCCAATTCTAGCATTAAATCATGCAATCTTCAATCCTTTCTTGAACTAAAAACACCTAGAATACAATATATAGTTATTTACATCCAGAGAGACCCTATAAGATCTATGGTAAGCAACAGAGTGAAAAGTTACAGTGAAATTTGTGCCACAATTTTTTGTAGCTTAGCTACCATTTATGTCAAAGTTGTCTCTACCTACTCTATATGTAGTATAAATACTCATCTTTTAATGTTTTTAAAACATCATATAACATAGCTACCTAATCCCTACTTGTTTATGGAAGACTCGACAAAAGTATTTAACCATTCAAATCTTCATGTTTTATTTTATGTTTATTCCTTGCTTATACACATGGTATTACAACATCATCAACACCTCTTCGACTTCTACTTTCTTGCAAAGTAATTATAAACATTCTTTTTGATTGATAATTTTACTGTTAGGTGATGAGAGCTTAAAACTAAATTGATAGATTATATATGTTTTATGTATAGGATTTTCCCTTGCCCTTAGGGAGTGGATATTTAATAGGTTTCTATTCAATAGTGTAATGATCTCCTTGTCCTTGTTTGAGATGCAGTATACCATTTTTTCAGCTTCTTATTGGTGTTTAAGAGTTTCATTCCATCCAATGTGTCAAGAATATATTCAGAGATGTCATGGAAAATCAAAAAGTTTTTCTTAGATTTTCATATAACAATGGTGTGCTCACCATGTTCAACTTTCCCATGGTTCAAATCTCCGTACCCTTCTTCTCCCAGCCTTTTGGAACCAAATTTCAAAAATTGATGGAGTGTAAACATTAGACAATTACAAACGAAATTCTAGATGACAATTAATTATCTCCCATAGACACGTGAAATTTGAATATGGGAACTTTTCTAAGTTGTTAGGCCTACCATTAAAAAAAAAAAAATGAAATTCCAGCCAAATTAAAGGTTGTCCAGGGAGATGATTTTAGGAAATTTAATATAGGAATTCATTAAATATTAGAAAAATATTTATATTTATTACCCCTGATAGGCGTATCTATTTTGGAATATTTCTTCCAAAAATTTATTTAAATATCCATAATTATTAGGTGTATGGTAGGGATTTTGATCCAGATTTATGTAGGAATGAAATGAAATATATAATTAAATAAAAACACAGAGCTACAAAGAAAAAACAACTTCAATTCATTAATAATAGAATATCGAAAATTGTTTAAAATGTAGAATGAAAATAAACTTGCTCAGGTGATGGCAGTTATCACTAAGAAGAGATGTGATGGCTACATGCCTTATCAACTATGTTACAATGAGGTTCGAAGTCCTTTTTATCATAAACAACAAGTATGAAACCCTAACCCTAGGAGATGAAGCACCAATGGTTTCGAGCCCCATTGGGGTAAGTTGGACCGCTAACTTCCCGGGGTTGTAACTTTCACACACAATCTTCGCTTGGCTATCATAATACCTTTTTTTGAAGGTATCCACAAGGGGGGAAAACAAGAACATGCAAAATAGATTTTGGCACATTTTTGGTCTCTCCATTTTCCCAGAAAAAATCTTTTAGGACCTCCAAATGACTCTGAAAGTTTAGGACTCGAAACACAACCAAAAATAATAAATTGTGCTACAATTAAGGAAATTGAAAGAAACATTGTTGGAGGTCCAAGTTGAATAAGTGGATGGCCACCAATATCCACCTAGATTAGTCCACCTCCCTTAGGAAGAAATCATCCCCATTGTGTTGAGTGCCTCCATGAGATTAGAAAAATTCTACTAAACTTGGTCCCTAGTGAGTCGCTTGCCTTGGTGCAGGAGTTGGCCATCTTGGACAACTCAATACACATGGATTCTTTATTTACGAGTGTTCTTGATCTATGTGTCAATGATCCGAACAATTGTGTCATGTTCAACACAGTTTGGGTTGAGCTCTATTGGTTTTAGTCGCACTCAGAAATGTCTGATGTGTCTAGAAATGGTGGAAATTATGGCCCAAGGGGGTCCACATTGAATATGAGGTGCAAGCTAAGGAATGGGGGGATATGTAGCTCAAAACCATTGTCTCCCACAACCTTAGTGATGGTGTAAGTTCCATATCAGATTGGTCGAAGCTTCCAATGGGCTCCAACAAGGTGTTATTTTTGCATATGTAACCAAACTTTGTTCCCCACCTGAAACTTATGTGACACTCAATTTTGATCATGTTGTTGCTTGTACTTGGCATTGGCTTTATCTAAGATGTCACGAACCTACTGGAGGATGTGTTAAATGCGCTCAATAAACCTGGTGGCTTTATCAACTTCTAACTAAACATGGGAAGATTCTACTTGTTTAGTTGCAAAAGGCAATGCAATATCAAGGGACATAATGATTGAAATCATAGGCCCACCTAGAAGGGTTTATGGCTAATCGAGCTATGGAGATATTTCTATAGTTGTGTTGCACATAGGTAAGACTCTCATCCCATATTTTTGGATTCTTAGAGCTTTGTTAGGTGTGGAGCATGATTACCTTCATGATTGTTCAAAGGTTTTTTGTTTCAATCGTGTGGGATCCATGTTCCTATTAGGTGTGGAGCCTGATTATCTTCTGTATTCAAAGGTCTCAACTAGATGTATACCCCATGAAGATTGTACACTCCTCCACGCTGGGGGCTGCGGGGGGAACTTGTCCCCCCCGCGGGGGTTCAGGAGGGCCGATCACCCCCAGCTGGGGGGTCCGTGGGCCAGCGGTCCCCCAGCGGGGGTTCAGGGGCAGTGCTCCAGAAGCTAAAAATAGATGTAAATTTGCCTTGTAAAAGTATAGTAATTTCTATTCAATCTAGGTCGTTCATTAGGCGAATGATCTAATGGTAGAAGTTATGTTTAGTTTAGGGTTTTTTTGCCCTAAAAGGCAACCCTCACTATATATGAGGGAATTGTATTGCGTTTATGCATCTTTGTATTCTGAGTGAGGAAGAGAGAGAAGATTGAGAGCAAAGAGGGTGTTACAGCGGATCTGCTGTAGGTTGTATCTCTTCAGTTTGCTAGATAATATAAAAGGAAGGAATAGTTGTTTCTCCATGGACGTAGCCCAAACTGGGTGAACCACGTATATCTGTGTCTCTCTTGTTTTGTGCATTTTCTAAGTTTACATTTCTATAATATTTTATGTGTTCCATTTCTCTGTAATATATAATTTTCTAACAACTAGTATCAGAGCCGAAGGTCTATTTGGCTGATAAACTCATAGGAGAGAAGGATTTATGGTTTGAGTGGGAGCAATGGCAGAAGAGGGTAGGTTTAGGGTCGAAAAATTCAATGGCCAAAACTACCAACTATGGAAGATGCAGATGGAATATTATCTGTATCAGAGAGATCTGTACCTACCATTGAGCAGAAAGACAAAGAAGTTGATGAGTATGACAGACACAGAATGGGATATTCTCGACAGAAAGGCACTTGGAACAATACGGCTATGCCTAGCGGCATCGGTAGTGTTTAATATTTCAAAGGAAACAACAACAGAGGGTTTAATTTCGACACTGGCCAAACTATATGAAAAACCCTCGACCTAAAATAAGTTATCTCTTATGAAGCATTTATTTAATATGAAGATGTCAGAAGGAAAATTTGTTTAAAATCATTTAAATAATTTTAATACAGTTACAAGTCAGTTAAGTTCTGTAGGGGTAAATTTTGATGATGAAGTTAGGGCTCTGTTATTTCTATGCTCATTGCCAAAAAGTTGGAATGGTTTAGTTATGGCCATTAGTAACTCTGCCTTTTAATCTAGTACTTTAAAGTTTGATGATGTTGTCGGTGCAATCCTTAGCGAGGAAATGCGACGGAAAAGCTCCGGTGAGACATCAGGTAATACTTTGACTGCAGAGACTAGGGGAAGAAAAATGGAAAGAGAAAAGAGCCCAGGATATTGCAGTAAGTCAAGAAAAGGAAAATCCAAGTCCAAATTAGGGATAGTGTGCTAGAAATGCGGGAAGAAAGGACACCTGAAGAAAGATTGCAAGTCTCGGAAGGGAAAAGAAGGAGACGCCCAGCAAGAAAACAATCATGAAGCGAATGTAACAGGTGATGTGTTGCAAGATGCTTTGATTCTTTCATTAGAAAATATCATTGATGCCTGGGTGGTATATCCAGGGGCCTCATTCCATGCCACACCTGATAGGAAACATTTTCATGATTATGTTCAAGGAGAATTTGGACAGGTTCGATTGGGTGATGATAAACCTTGTAAAATCATTGGAATGGGTACGATTTTCATAAAACAGCAAAATTGAAATCAATGGCTATTGAAGGAGGTAAGGCATGTTCGAGATCTGAAGAAAAATATGATTTCAACAGGGCAATTGGGAGGTGAAGGTTGCGTAACTACTTTCATAGATAAACCCTGGAGGGTCACTAAAGGATCCCTGGTAATAGTGAAAGGAGGAAAGGTTGGTACATTGTATTTATGCAATGGTATTTCTAATTCTTTTAATGCTTTAACCTCTATAGGAGAAGATACAACGTTGTGGCATCATAGGCTCGAGCACATGAGTGAGAAGGGGATGTAGATTCTTCACTCAAGAAATTTCTTTCCAGGTTTGAAGCATGTTGATTTAAAATTTTGTGAGAATTGTGTTTATGGGAAACAAAAGAGAGACAAACTCCTTAGAGTTGGGAAAGAAAAGAAGAGTGAAAAATTAGAGGTTGTGCATACAGATGTATGGGGACCTGATCAGGTATCATCTCTTGGTGGCTCTCGTTATTATGTTACTTTTATTGATGATGGAACCAAAAAAACATGGATTTATTGTATTCGAAATAAATCTAATGTATTTGATATTTTCAAGAAATGGAAAGCTTTGGCTAAAAATGAGACAAGAAAAAGGTTGAAGTGTCTCAGATCAGAAAATGGAGGTGAATATTGCAGAAAAGAGTTTGATAGGTACTGTTCTAAGAATGGAATTTGCAGAGAGAAGACAGTTCCAAGAACACCACAAGAAAATGGTGTGTCAGAAAGGATGAACAAGGACAATCATGGAGTGTGCAAGGTGCATGAGATTGCATGCAGGATTGCCTTTACAATTTTGGGTAGATGTTGTAGATACTGTTGTTTATCTAATAAACAGAGGGCCTTCAAGTTCTTTGTATCTTGGTATTCCAGAGGAGGCATGGACAGGTAAAAAGGTAAACTACTCTTTTTTAAAAACTTTTGGTTGTGAAGCCTTTGTCCACATTAATAAAGAAAATAGAACAAATCTTGAGCAAAAATCAAATAAATGTACCTTTATTGGATATGGTGTTAATGAATTTGGTTATCACTTTTATGATTATGAAAAACACAAAATCATTAGGAGTAGAGATGTCATATTCAATGAAAAGGTTTTGTATAAGGATCAACTGCAGGAAAAGGAACAAGAAAAAGAAAACAGAGAATACACAGTGTTTGACGAGATCATACAAAAAGTGATGGTGCCTGAAAATCATAATGATCAACAGCTAGAACAACAACGACAAAAACAACAAGCACTTCAAACACCTGAAAGTGGTATTAGAATATCTACCAAGATGAGTAGACCCCCTGAATGTACTCTCCTTCATTATATTATGTATTGTTGACTGATTCTAGTGAACCAAAATGTTATGAAGAAGCAGTGCAGGTAGAAACCAGGAAGAAGTGGGAGCAAGCCATGAAAGAAGAGATGGACTCCTTAGCACATAACCAGGCTTGGGACTTATTCAAGTTTCCTGCAGGTAAAACAACATTGCAGAATAAATGGGTTTACAAGTTGAAGGAAGAAGATGGAGGAAAACAAAGGTACAAAGCTAGACTTGTGGTGAAGGAGTTTTCACAGAAGAAAGGTATTGATTTTGATGAAATATTTTCTCCTGTTGTGAAAATGACTTCAGTCAGAACTATTCTAAGTCTAGTAGCAGCTGAAGTTTTGCATCTTGAGCAGTTAGATGCAAAGACAGCCTTTCTCCATCGGGATTTGGAGGAAGAGATATATATGTAGTAGCCACAAGGATATGAGGTAATAGGAAAGGAGAAACTTGTGTGCAGGTTGAAGAAGAGCTTGTATGGATTAAAACAGGCTCCAAGGCAGTGGTATCTAAAATTTGACAGGTTTCTGGCTGAACAAGGTTATACTAGGTGCCAATCTGATCATTGTGTTTATCTCAAAAGGAAAAATGATGGCAGCTATATTATATTGTTATTCTATGTAGATGACATGTTTGTTGCAGGTTCTAACATGCAAGAAATAAATGTGCTCAAAAGGAAATTGGCAAACACATTTGCAATGAAGGATTTGGGTGCTGCAAAACAAATCCTTGGTATGAGAATAACTAGAGACAGGAAGAATCACAAATTAACATTGTCTCAAAGTGAGTACATAGAAAAGGTGTTGAAAGGTTTAATATGCAGAACGAAAAACCAGTTAGTATACCTTTGGCTAGCCATTGAAAATTAAGTAAGGAGGAGTGTCTCAAGAATCAGGACGAAATGGCTCATATGTCTAAAGTTCTATATGCATCAGCACTTGGAAGCTTAATGTATACAATGGTCTACACAAGGCCTGATATTGCACATGTAGTGGGAGTTGTAAGTAGGTACATGAAGAATCCAGGAAAATAACATTGGATGGCAGTGAAGTGGATTCTCAGGTATTTGAGAGGTACCACAAACCAAGCATTATTCTTTGGTGGTTCAAGAATTGCTCTACAGGGATATGTTGATGTAGATATGTCGGGTGATAGAGATAACAGGAGGAGCATAACAGGGTATGTGTTTACAGTAGGTGGAATAGCTGTTAGTTGGGTCTCAAAACTGCAAAGTGTTGTTGTACTCTCAACAACAGAAGTAGAGTATGTTGCTGCTACAAAGGCTAGGAAAGAAATGATTTGGTTACAAAGGTTTCTTGATGAATTGGGTAAGAAGCATGAGTTGGGCAGGTTATACAGTGACAATCAGAGTGCCATATATCTTTCAAGGAACTCTGCATTTCATTCCAAGACTAAGCATATACATCTCAAGTAACATTTCATTTGGTTAGTGTTGGAAGATGGACAGTTGAAGCTGGAAAAGATACACACTAGCCAGAATCCTACAAAAATGTTAACAAAAGTTGTAACCAGGGAGAAATTAGGAATCTGATCAGTTTCAATTGGTCTTCAAGTAAGATGAAGAATATGAGAAACAACTAGGTCCAAAGTGGAGTCATTGTCTAGAAAATGAAGCAGCAATGGAGTTTCTATAATCAGTCTCCAAGTGGGAGATTTTTGGGTGTGGAGCTTGATTATCTTCTCTATTCAAAGGTTTCAGCTAGATGTATACCCCAGGAAGATTGTACACCCCTCCACATGGTCGCGGGGGTTTTTTTGGGGGGGGGGTAATCCCCCCCAACTAGGGGGTCCGGGGGCCATCGGTCCCTTGGTGGGGGTTCGGGGGCAGCGCCCTCATAGGTAAAAAAAAATGTAAAATTGCCTTGTAAAAGTCTAGTAATTTCTAGTCAATCTGGGTTGTTCATTAGCCAGATGATCTGACGGTAGAAGTTATGTTTAATTTAGGGTTTTTTGCCCTAGAAGGAAACCCCTCACTATATATGAGGGAATTGTATTGCCTATGTATCTTTGTATTTCGAGTAAGGAAGAGAGAGGAGATGAGAGAAAAGAGGGTGTTACAGTGGATCTGCTATAGGTTGTATCTATTTAAAGTTTGCTTGATAATATAAAAGGAAGGACTGGTTATTTCTTCGTGGACTAGCCCAAACTGGGTGAACCACATATATCTGTGTCTCTCTTGTTTTATGCGTTTTCTATGTTTATATTTCTGCAATATTTTATGTATTCCATTTCTCTGTAATATATAATTTTCTAACACAATCCTCCTTTGAATCCCTCTCCACATCCTGGTAAAACCTCTGAGATTAATTTCGTTCAGTCTACCGTGGAAGACAAAACCTATAAAGGTAAAAAGAAGGGTAAAGGAAGAGCAAAATATGATACCCCAAAATAGGATCCTCCACAGTGATCTACTAATTATGCATCTAAACATAAGCCCAAATATCCTTGCCTAATTTGTGAGGAAGATCACTATACCAAGGATTGTCCCCGTCTTGCAGAAGTTAGTTGCTTGTTAAAGGGAACTCAAGGGATGTTCGTTGTACTGAAAGAATCTTTACCATCACAACAGACCCAATTTGTAGAACAACCACAATCTTCTACATCTTCGGGTTCTCAGGTTTACATGAGTGGAACAATGCCTATTTCTCTTGCCACTTGGTCAAAATACTACCAAACTCCTCAAAAACAGAGTGTGGATAAAGAAGTAACCGATATACCTTCTACTTATACTCTGCTCAATTCTAGTCCTCTTCATATTGAGAGACCTAGTAATGACTCTGTTATCCAACCACCTCCCTATGGAATTCTTTAGAAATAATGTTAAAATCTGAATGCGCGATCTGCCAAGTATTACAATATTATCAAATATTTAACGCAAGCGCATTTGGCAATGTCTGCCTTGGAAGTTCTCCAAAATTTTCCAACACAGTGGAAATAATTACTATCCACTATAGGAGGAATTGATCCTATGGATTCGAATCTGATCACTTTTGACTTGGAAAATCATGTTCCTCGGCTTCCCCATCAACTTGCATTCTTAATCCAAATCATTATAAAAGGGAAGATGATTCATCAGACTATGATTGATGAGGGTGCTTCCACCTACATCATGTCTGTCTCATGATGGAAAGCTATTATCTCTCTGCCTGTCAACCAACCTATGAACACCTTAGAAGCCTTTGATGGTAGAGGATCTCATCCTTATGGTATTCTCACAAGTTTTTGCATCACATTGGAAGGGAAAATAGTCGAATTATAAGTAGAAGTCATTGATGTGAATTTGAATTATAACATTTTACTTGGATGAAGTTGGACTCATGCTATGTTTTGTGTGGTTTCTTTTTTGTTTCACGTGCTGTGTTTTCCTCATGAAGGGAAAATAGTGATCATTGATCAATTAGCCTTTTTCTCTTCCAGTTCTTCGAATGGTAACATGCCATATGTGGGAAATACTGACATTCCTTATGAGAGCATTGGGGTAGGTATTTTTAAAGAATCTTCTCTTATGGGAACTTTTTCCCTCCCACCTCCTCATGTCACTTCTATCAACATGATCTCTACTTCTTACAATCCTTGGATCATTCATTCTCCTGATTAGGTTGATTCTTTTTCCGATGTTATGCTGCTCAGCCCAGCAGAACAAGCTTATCAAGATATTTTTTTGGCTTCGGCGGCTGCTTCTGAATGTCATACTACTCTTAGTATGCATCTAGACTCATATTCACAGTCTCCTTGGATTAATTCTTGGGATTCTATGGATCCCTTAAACGAGACATTTCCCACTGAAGAGAGTATCACCTCGGTTATGTCTCTTGAGGAAAATCCCTGGGATGATTCTCATCATAGTTCCTCATTTCTCCTGAGCCTTGAAGAGATTTCATCGTGTCTGGATACCTTTGTTTCCCGTACACTTACCCATCCACTTCAAACAGACGTTTTGGTGCAGGAAGTTTTGCCTGAGGGAAACATGGGGAATATCACTGCTACCATGCTTATCGACATTTTTGTTAAACCAGGAATTGTCGAGAACATCCATGTCGGGGTTTCTTGTTTTCCTGATGAGATCAAGATTTACACTAACCTTTTTAAGGAATTACATGACGTATTTGCCTATTCATATGAAGAAATTCCTGGCATTGATCCAAGTATAGTTGTGCATGAAATTCCTACTTATCCAAATGTGAAGCCTGTTCATCAATGAATTCATCTAGTGCACCCTAGAAAGACAACTACTATAAAGGGAGAAGTTGAAAACATTCTAAAGGTTGGTTTCATCTACCCCATTCTATTGATAGATTGGGTTTCAAACAATGTCCTTGTGACTAAAAAACAAGCGACTATCCGCATTTGTGTTGATTACTGCGATATCATTCGGGCATGTCCCAAAGACAACTATCCAACTCCTTTTATCGATAAAATCATTGATGAATGTGCTGGGAGTGAGATTTTTTCTTTTATAGATGGTTTTTCTGGCTACAACCAGATTAACATTCTTCACGCTGATCAACATAAAACTAATTTTATTATTCCATGGGGAACCTTTGCCTACAAGAAACTCCCTTTCAGTCTAAAACATTCTGGTGCTACCTTCCAACAAGCAATGTCTTATGCTTTTCATGGCATCAAACACAACATTCAACTATATCTTAACAACTTACCAACTCATTCTGCTAAGTTTCATGGCCATCCCAACGACCTACAAGTGCTTTTTATTCATTGTAGACACTACAATATTGGTTTAAATCCACATAAGTGTGTCTTCTGCGTTGAATCTGTTCATCTCCTAGGGTTTGTAGTATCAAAGGAAGGCATCCAGATTGACCCCCTCAAAGTTGAAGCCAATGTAAATTTACCCCCTCCATCATATTTACATTAGTTGTAGAGCTTGTAAGGGAAAGCTAATTTCCTTCGTCATTTTGTACCCAATTATGTTGAGCTTGCCAAGGGATTTACTCGTTTACTGAAAAAGGGGATCCCATTTATTTGGGATGAAATCACTCAAAAATATTTCAATGCATTAAACAACACCCTCATTAGTGCTCCTTTGTTGCATCCTCCCGATTATCACCATGATTACTTCTTGTAATTGGCCACAACCAATAGTACTATTGCCATGGTACTGGTGCAAGATGATGATGACGTAAACAAACATGTGATATACTACTTAAGCTAGAATCTTATTGATATCAAACATAAATATGGCCATGTTGAGAAACTTGCCTTAGCAGCTGTTCACATTGTTCAATGCTTTCAACACTATATTCTTTTAAGAAAAACCACTGTGATTTCGGATTGCAACCCCATGACCTACATTCTGACTCGTTAGTTGCTGGGGGGAAAATATTCTAAGAGGAATGTTATCCCTTAAGAATTTTATTTGGATTTTGCTACAACTAAATCAAATAAATCGTTGGTTTTCACTAAATTGATTTGTGCCCTTCCCTCTGTAACCACATCTACATCTTTTGATGAGCTCATTCTTGACGAGACTCTCTTTCTCATCAGCACTCTTGACCCATGGTATAGGGATATTATTGTCTATATCTAGATCTAAACCTTTCGATTAGAGTTGTCTAATTCTGAACATCGTCACATTTGACATCAGTCCCAACCATATCAAATCATTGGAAATACTTTGTACCATTTTGGTGTCAATTTTATCCTTCGTAGATGTTTGACACTCGAAGAAGCTGAGAGAGTTCTCAATGAATGCCACTCTAGGGATTTTGGTGGTCACATGCCGGGGTATGCTAAAAATTAGAAATCCCTTAATACTTGTTAGTTCTGGCCTTCCACTTTTAAGGATTGCATTTTAGTAGTCCAAAAATGTCACGCTTGCGAAATTTACAACCATAAACAGTGCACCCCACCCACATCCTTATACCTAGTTGTTACCATCGGCCCCTTTTCTAAATGGGGTATTGATTTCATGACATGTAACCCTCGCTTGGCTAGGGAGCATGGTTATATCATCGTCGTTATTGATTATTTCACTAAATGGGCTGAGGCGATGCCCATATGTGATGCTGATGGTAAAACTGCTACTCAATTTCTTTTCAACCATGTCATAGCTCTATTTTCTATCCCTTAAGCCATTGTCAATGATCGTGGATCTCATTTTCAAAATTATTTGATGGTGGAGATTACTGCTCGGTTGGGTTTGTGTCACGACAACTCAAGTCCTTATTATCCATAGGCCAATGGCCAAGTTGAGGCAACCAACACAGACCTGGTTACTATGCTTCAACACACCACTGGAATGCATAAATCGATTGGCATATTATGTTGTTTTAAGTTATTTGGGTTTACTAAACTACAGCTAAGGCTGCCACTGGATATACAGACTTTCAACTGGTGTATGGTCTGGAGGCAACTCTTCCGATTGAGTGTGAAATTCCTTCATTGAAAATAGCCATTGAATTCACAACATTAGTAATTGAAGCCCAGAAGAAACGAGTTAAAGTTCAATACGATAGAATTTTTTCTCCTTGTGTTTTTTTGAAAGTGACTTGGTCTTTCTTTATGATCAAGCCAATGAAAAATTGGGAGCTGGGAAATTCGAACCAATGTGGCATGGGCCTTACATTGTCAAACAAGTTTTACAAAAAGGTGCCTACGAGTTAGCAGACTATGAAGGAAATTCTTTTGGTTGAGCCCCGAAATGGGCTTTACCTGAAGCAATATTATGCATGACCATCCATGTAAATACTTATGTACATTAGTGTGTTTTCATTAGTGCGCAGTGTGGTTTTGGTGTACTATTTTCTTTTGAAAACCTTTTCCTCTGCTTACCTTGTGCTCTACTTAATTTGCAAATTTCATCCAACCATTACATCGATTTTTACTTATGGTGCTTGTCATAGTACATGGAATCTATCTTTTATTGCATGGGAAATCTATGACCCCAATGGCGAGTTAGTGAATTTACAAGGTATATGTTTAGGTCAGACAACTAATAACATTGCTGAATATAATGTGGTCATCGAACTTTTTTCAAAAGCTATCACTCTTGGCATTAGAGAGTTAATTGTAAAACTTGATTCACAACTCATTGTGCTACACCTTAATGGACAATATTTAGTTAGAAACCTTGAAATTTTGAGAATGTATTTGCGATTTCATTTATTGGAACGAGAATTTGATTTTATTACTTATCATCACCTTCCAAGACGCATGAACACATTAACATATGCATTGGCTAACTATGTGTTACATAGACATTTGCAAAACTTGTAAATCATAAAACATCATATATCAGACATGGTAAACAGGAAAACATGTATATATATATATAAATATTAATATATATTATTATATATATATAATATATATAGCCCATTTTTGCAAAAGAGTTTTCTACATCAAAATAAAAAAAAAATTGTTCTGAAACACATGGTTTTATAAGCCTACATAGTGTAGAAAGTAAACTAGAAGTTCGCTATTCGCCCACATGGTGCTCATGATAGCACAAGACAACCCTAATGACTCAGCCTAGATGTTGATGCAGCCTAGTGGATACCCCGACAGTGTGCCTCTAGTAGTGTAATGGCACCTCATTGATCGAGGAATACTCTGGAATCCCCCTGGTTAAACTTTCCATGTTGCGCTCTAACTCGACGATAGGGTCTTCTCCCTCCACATATGGAGGAGCATCCTCAATCTGGCATGCCATTCGCCTAGCTATTGGAGAAACCCCTAGAGGTATCTCTCAACCAACATCTACATGATTTTATAATTCAAATATTACTACACATATAAAAAAATTCCAAGTTACACTTTACCTTGAGGATAGGATCTGCTCCTTCCACACATAGAGGAGCCTCCTCAATCTGGCATGCCATTCGCCTAGCTATTGGAGAAACCCCTGGAGGTATCTCTCAACCAACATCTACATGATTTTATAATTCAAATATTACTACACATATAAAAAAAAAGATAAAAATTTCAAAATTTTCAAAAATAGTTTTTTTACCTAAATTAGTCCACTGTGCCACTAGAGGGAGTGGAAGATTTGGATCTCCTCATAAATCCATGCCTACATATGCCCAATCATTTACCATGATTAGCTTCTGACACAACCATCCAAAAAATGCTACAGGGAATGACATTTGTTGACCACCTCCATGTCGAGGCATCAACTCTCCCCATCTGAGTTATCATGGATCTCTGGGCACTGGTGGATCCACTTCCAACCATTGATAACATAAAAATGACACATGTTCTAGGATTAATGTCACCAAAATAGATTTGAAACCAAATTGTTTCAGATTCCCTGACTTGCACTTGGTTAGTTGGCTCTTCATACACACCAACAAACCTTCACGCCAATTGAAAACTATGGGATTTATACACTTGATCGCATACTGGAAATGAGACTTTATTGCCTCATGCAACACTTGTGTCCCATCTATTCGGGCCATAGCATGCTAAATTGTTCACACTGGGAGCTTGGCAATGTTCTTTATGTCAATTTTCCTGCTGTTGGTCTTGTTGGCATATATGTGCTCTCTCCTCCAGTACATGATCGAGATAGTTGCACCCGTTGTCCATTTCTGGACAACTCAGTAATGAAATACATGTCGAAGACCTCTATTTCAATCTCTTGATCCTTGAACATGAACATTTGGTGATCCACATCCCACCAACGTAATACGAGTTACAATAACTCATGTTGTGCTCTGATTGAGGGAACCATGAAGAACTTGAGAAATCTACATGCTCATAGGGAATCAATATAGTCTTGATCCTACATAGTTGATCCCAACTTAAACAGGAATGCAACAAGATACATATATAATCATGAAAACAAAGATACAACATGTTAGGATCCTATACTTTATAGGATTTGAAGTGATTAAGTATTTCACAATTTGCAGATTTCAAATTGTTCATAGATTACAATATTCAATATATTTCACAAAAAAAAAGAGAAAAGAAATGAAATGAAAAGAGGGTATATAAAAAGAAGAAAAATAAGAAAATAAGAAGAAAAAAGAAAACCCTAAATGTTTTTCAAATCATACAGTCTAAGCATGATTGAACAAATTTCAATTTCTATTGATAGGTTAGAAAATAAAGATCTGCCAAATAGTTTAATCTCGGCAAATTAGTAGCTAGGTAGAAATAAAATTGGTTCAACTGTTTAATTTGGACCAAGGGGATAAATAAGTGATAAATTAGGTTAGAATTTAAAAGAAGAAATAGATAAAAAGAGAAAGAGTTTGCAAGTCCAATTGAACCCTGCAAATGAAAAAGAAAAAATGCTAGACTAGAAAATAAGGGTAGGTAGATTGAAGATTCAAAGAAAAAAGGACATGATAAGTTCTTTATGATTGATTTGATAAATATCAAAGTTTTCTAAAAGTCAGGAAAAGAAATTAAAGGGAAGGGGTTCAATATTAAGTTTCATAACCTTATGCTATACCCTCTATCCCTATATTCCGCCAGCCCTCATTTGTTTCCCTACCCACCATGCACTCATTTGTCACATCCTATCTTGTCTACCTCCCATCTCTCACCCAATCCTCACTCACCCTCATGATCCGACGGCTCGTGTCCTTTTCTGGCACCCCCCCGCCCTCCGAAAGTTAATCTTGTGGGGGGGGGGGGGGGTTCCAAAACCAGTGGTGTCCAAGACATGTCGTGCCCTCGTAATTTTGCACCCCTCCTCATACCACTTACCAGTCCCCAGGTGCCCCGAAAAGCAGTTTATGTTGTTACTTAAACTGCTCTGCCATTGTGACCGCTTCATCACTCCCGCCACCTCGCGATGCCAAGCTATCCCAACTGCCCTATCACCTCCATTCCCACCATTATACATTTAATTGGCTAGACATTTAGACAACGAACCCATTCCAAGTCAAGCCAATCGAATGACATCACTCCAAATCCATAAAAGCACCATTTCATATTCATTTTCAAATTTTAGTATGTTTTCACTATTTGCAGGCATAATTCATTTCCCTCCAGACATACACAGAGAGTACATCGTGCATACAGAAACAACAATACAGTTGTAGAAAGATCCATTTTTCTGCAGTGATCGAATATTCCCATTCTGGAATCCCATTTATGGTTAATCCCTTTTCTTTCTGCCTAACTAAATTCCCATTTCTTCCTATCCCCTTCTATTATAGATTCAACATAGGGCAATTTCAGAGGTTTTTCTCAAAAGACTGTATCCATGAAACCCAAGGAAAAGGAACAAGAAGTATTTAATCCATTGGTGCACCCACCATTGGATTTGGATCACATACCACTTGCAGATATGGATATTAAGATACATGAAACAGTCTCAGAGTTTGATTTGTTTGACATATATAGCTAGTGGGAGGATAAATTTGTGGATGAGATGGATGACATAGGTCTCTTGGACACTAATATTCCTTTTTATATTTTTCCTAAAACACACAGTAGCCCAAAACTGATTAGGAAATGCCAATCATGCTACAATCCACAGCAAAGAGCAGTGATGACTGTTTAGTCAATTAGTGTTCCTAAATTGATATCCTTAATTGTCAACCCGGGGCTCGTAAGCTGATGAAGTGAAGGTGTACTATATGCACTTAAGCAACCTCTTAAAGCTTTTTGTCGTTTGGGGTGTTGTTTGTGGTTAATTTATCTTCCTAAGATGGAGTGATGTAATTATAAACAGATGAGTGATGGTGTGTGTAAGGTGAGTTCTAGATGAGTGAAGGTGTGTGATTAGTGGTTTCTATCTACTTGCTGAAAAGGAAAACTTGAAGGAAATAAATGAATTAAAATGAACTGAAAGCAAAGAACCACTTTCTAATGGCATTAGACACCATTCATGCTGCTGCAAATAAAAGGTAAGAAAATCACTTAAAAGACCAATGATAATGTTTATCTCTTCCTAACTCTCTGCCTCTAACACATAGTACTGTGTAAGACACAATTAGGAAGTAGCTAAAGATAAGTCTAAGAAATGATAAAAATGAGAAAAATCTACTTTAAAGACTAGTTATAATGTTTTGCTCTTTCTAACTCTCTGCCTCTAACACATAGTACTGTGTAAGACACGATTAGAAAGTAGTTTAAAGATTAGTCTAAAAAGTACCCCAAAACTGGCTGCAAGTTATTAGTATTTTGATCTCAAAAAGATAGACAATTTATAATAAAGAGACAATTCATATGTTGGCAAACAGAATTGAGAAATAAAACTAAAAATCAGCTATGAAAATAAAGTAAAGGCAACAACTTTGAATTTGTCAACTGAAACTACCACTAGATATAAAGAAAATACATAACACACAAGCAATCCCGGGTTAAAAAACCTGCAAAAGAACAATGTTGATCAACTTAAAATAAAGGCTGAAAATGAAATAACATGAAAGCAAATTACACTTTACATATGTCAAGAAAAGGAAATGCTGAATGGAAATAAGGAAATGTTGAACATAAAATAATGTACAAGGCTAACATGAACAGGGGCCCTCCATTCATATAACCCAAAGAAGACTCAAGGTATTGAAAACTTCAGAACAACACTGCTTCTATTACTCCATGTGCAGAAAATCACAATCAAGAGTGCTAGAACAACACTATTAAAACAGAGTCTTGAAATGCACTAAAATTATAGCAAGTTCATAAAAACACAGCAACTAAAAATTTAAATAAGCGTACGCAGATGCAAGTTTTTATAGGCATCTGAAAGATAGCCTAATGCGTACAGCTAAAACTGAAAAATAACTAACTGTCATGCGTAATTAAGGTTCAATTAACACATCATAAGCCTGCGTGGATGAGCTGGAGGTTCTGGTCGTTATGGGCATTGAATCCAGAGTTGGATTATGTCTCCCACAACCTGCGTAACACGGACAAGTCACCGTTTGGACTGACGGGACCCAATAGCTTACGCATCACCGTTAAGCTGCCTTTGTTGACCGTAACTTGACCCTTGTTGACCGGAGGTGCAGATGACGTGGATGGCTGAACCAATAGCACAGGAAACTCGAGCACCTTGATTCCTAAGTTCCCATGTGGCTCATTTGGCAAAATGACACGTGGAACCTTGAGATTAACAAAAAGGCTGCGGAATCACCAGATGGCTGTGGAATCACCAGATGGCTGCGGAATCGGCAGAGGGCTACGAAATGCCTGTAAATATGTCAAAATCTAAACAAAACAGTCACACATTAGCAAAGCTCACTTGATCATGCTTAATGACATCTAATGTAATGATCTGGGTGGCTTTACATTGAAAATGAGGCAAAAGAGAGAGGTAAGTGATGAAAAACAGTAGGTAATAGTGGATGGTGAGGTGTAAGTTAGAGGCTCTACATACCCCCACTATGAGGGCATTGCATGTCCTCACGCAAAAACACTTCTTAATCAACCTGCTGTGATGCCTCTGCCAAGACATCTAATCTTCTTCTCTTCCTCCGTGTAGAGATATCAATTCTCGGTCTTTTCATCAGACATCTGAATCTCAAATTAATCAAATCTCTGTTTAGCCTCCTGTATCTTTTCCTGAACTTTTCATTTTCCTTTTGCAACAGACCCATATGAAGCATGGTGTTATCTTGGATCATCTTATCCACTTTAGATTGCTCTTTCAATTTTTCATTTTCTTGTATGATATGGCGATTTAGAAGTTCAATCTCAAAAATTTCCTGTTTTAATGAGTGAACTTGTTGCTCCAAAGGTTGAACATTGCTTGGGCCAGTAGCTGCTTGCTCCAGCATCACCAAATAATTATAAACCTTCTGTCGATCCAGGTCAACTTCAGGTGACTTCTTTGGACTCGGTTCGTACTCAAATTCAGATCCATGTTCATGCTCAGGTTCATGCTCAGACTCAAGTTGATGTTCAAAAGGACTTTCCTCATGTGGAGGACTAGTCTCAACAGACTCAGCATGTGGAGGACTTGTAGCAACCTTTTCAGGTGTGTCCAAGTCAATAAAGGATGGCCCTTTGTTCTTTGT